>PVJH01008578.1:0-84453 GCA_004026705.1 Nesogale talazaci | reverse complement strand
TTACTGTGGGGGTGCCTGCATTATGAATACACCTTAGCAATCCAGATAAATGAAGGGATGGTTATCCACTTTGAAAAGCACAATAAATTTGATTTGTAGGTGGAACCATTATAAAATGCTTTAAATATTAGTGACATGGTTTATAATACAATGCACTGAACACAACAATTGGGATGAGATGTCAATATACATATTGTGAATAAGTAGAATTCATATAACTTCACCAAAACTAGTTAGACTTCAGAAAAGTTTTATACATCTATCCCTTCAAGAAATATTCATCAAGGTCCTAGGTAGCACAAATAATTGAGTGCTAACCTATTAAGACGGAAGTCAGTGATGCAAATCCATGCAGCAGTGTCTTAAATAAAAACCTGGGGGTCTCCTTTCAGTCATACCCCTGAAAACCCAAGGGAACAGTTCTACTCTGTGCACCTGGGGCCACCTGGGGCCAGAATTAATTCAATGGCCACTTGCATGGTGTACGTGTAAGCCATGGTATCTATTGCTTCTAGTTTATTTAACTAGACTTCAAAGTAGGACTGTCCAGTGTTTCTTTCCCCAACTACTCTTCATGGAAACAAATTACCATCTTTCTCCCACAGTGTGGCTGGTGTTTCTTCCAACTGTTAAGTTCTCAGTTAACAGTTAACACTCAGCTCTTTACCATTAGGGCCCCTTTTAAGGCACTACAAAAACAAACAAACAAACAAACCCTGAAAACAAAAACTCATTCTCATCAAGTCAATTCTGAGATTGGTAATCCCTTGAAACAAGGTAGAACTTCCTAGGTGAGTATCTGAGCTTGTTCCTCTTCATGGGAGTAGAAAACTTCATCTTCCGTGAGAGGAACAGCTGGTAGTTTCAAACTGTTGATCTTGCAGGTAGGAGACCACCAGGACTCCTTTTGTAAGACATTATACTATACTTTAATACACTGACTTGGGAGGTCTGGAATTTCCATTTCTTCCCCCCCCCCCAGTGATTTTATTGGGGGGCTTTTACAGCTCTTATCACATTTCACGCATCATTTGTATCAGGCATATTTGTACACGTTGCCATCTTCATTTCTAAATATTTTCTATTTCAGCCCTTGGTATAGCTTCCTCCCCCCCATTTTAAAAAAAAATCATTTTATTGGGGGCTCATACAACTCCCATCACCATCAATGCATACATCAACTGTATGCAGGCCACATTTGCACACTTGTTGCCATCATCACTCTCAAAACATCCTCCCTCCACTTAGGCCCCCAGTACCAGCTCCCCATATTTCCCTTCCCTCCACACTGCCCCTCCTCCACGAACCCTTAATAATTTACAAATTGTTATTACTTTTTAATATCACACACTGCCCGATGTATCCCTTCACTCACTTCCCTGTTGTCTGTTCCCCAGAGAGGAGATTATATGTAGATCCCTGAAATAAGTTTCCCCTGGCTATTCCACCAACCCTCCACCCTCCCGGTATCACCACTCCTACCACTGGTCCTGAAGGGATCATCTATCCTAAATTCCACATGTTTCTGGCTCCAGTGTACCTCCCCTGGTCTAGTTGGATTTTTCAGGTAGAATTGGGATCATGCTAGTGAGTAGAAGGAAGCATTTGAGAACCATAGGAAAGTTGCATATTTCATTGTTACTGCCCTGTACCTTGACTTGCTGATCTCTTCCCTGCAACCCCTCTGCAAGGGGGTGCCACTTCACCTATTGTTGGACTTTGGGTCCCCAATCTGTATACCCTCTCAATTATAAGGATATAATTTTTAGTTCTTTGATGCCTGATACCAGATTCCTTTGACTCCTCATGGTTCCACAGGCTGGTGTGCTTCCATGTGGGCTTTGTTGCTTCTGAGCTAGATGGTTGCTTGTTTACTTTCAAGTCTTTAAGACCCCAGATGCTACATCTTTTGATAGGTGGGCACCATCAGCTTTCTTCACCACTTTTGCTTATGCACACATTTGTCTTCAGTGATCATGTTGGGAAGGTGAGCATCATGGAATGCCAAATAATAGAGCAAAATATTCTTGCATTGAGGAAGTACTTGAGTGGAGGTCCAATGCCCATCTTTTGTCCTAATACTTACCCTATAAATATATGCACATTGATCTATTTCCTCCTCATCATATATAAATATATTCACCTATGTACATGCCTGTATTTAGACCTCTATAAATGCCCTTTACCCCCCAGTTCTTTCCTCTATTTCCTTTTACTTTCCTCTTGTCCCACCTTCATGCTCAGCCTCCATTTGGATTTCAGTATTTTCTCTCTCTTACAGTCCTCTTGATCAATCTTTATCAGACCTCTCACACCCAACTTGTCACTGATTTTGAATCATTTGTTGTTCCCTTATCCCTGGTCTGGTCAACACCACCTCCTTTCCCCTCCTTCCCATCTCCCATGTCCCCCCGGGAAAATCAGTCCTGTCACTTTCATCTCTAGACTACTCATCCAGACTATCCTATCTAGACGGACCTGTAGAGATAACAATATGTACAAAAAAAAAGGCATCCTAAGATGAAGCAACCAAAGAAAATAAAACAATGGCAGCAACAAAAACCCCAATGTTCAATATATATGTAAGTAAACAAAATAAAAATAATAACAATATAAAAACTTGTAAGTAGTTCAGGGTCTGTTCATTGACCTCCAGGAGTGCCCCTTGGTTGAGTCAGATCGGGTGTCACATCCTGGCCCCAATGTACATCCTTGGCACTTCACCGGAACTCCAGGCTTTGTTTTGCCATGGTGTGGTTCAGTCAGACAGGGTATAATCCTGACCCTGTTTCTTCATTGTTGACCCTAAAGGGCTTTGGGTCAGTGAACAAAGCTGTATTTCATAGTGGGAATTGCCATATGATCCTCTCTGTGCACCAGTTGTTCTGAGTAGGAATATTGTCCTGAAGGCTCAGTGGGCCAGGATGCACTCCATTCTCTCTTCCTCCCCCTTCATTTGTTCTCGTGTGCTCTAGTCAGGCATATCTCAGTCCCCAAGCTGCAGCTTCAGTGCTGACCTTCAAAGCAAACTCCCCTGTGGGGAGATGCAGCTGCCCCCATAGTTGAGATTGGGGTCTCACAAGCCTCTGGCTCTTATGGATGGTGAGTTACTCATAACCAACCTCACGTCTTGCCCTGCTGGCCTGACCTCACTTCCTCGACTTTCTAGGTTAACTGTGAGTATTAGATATCGTAAGACTAGTCTATGACCACACCACCCTGAATGCGCCCGATCTCATCTGATCTCAGAAGCTAAGCAGGGTCAGGCCTGGTTAGTACTTGAATGGGAAATATCCTAAGACTGGTACTACCAGTTTTTTCCCACATTTTAAAGATACTTTTTAAAAACTGCTTTGAGATATATGTCATGCACCATAAAATTCTCCTGAACTGTGTAAATCAGTGGATTTGGGTATACTCACAGAACTGTGCAACCCTGTTTATGAGTATTTTGATCACACCACCCCAAAAATCTGACCCGGCAATCATGGCCCTTTCTCCTACACTGTGACCATCCACTGCTTTATGTTTTTGTCTGCATATTTGCCTATTCATATATAAATGGAATTGCCTCCATAGTTGGGATTGGGTTCTCACAGGCCACTGGCTCCTCCTAGATGGTGAGTCACTCCTCTTCACTGGTTCCCTGCACCATGCCATCACACTGCATTCACATCCTGGAACACCAGGTTTAAGTTTGGTCCCTCTTTCCCTGTGCAGATATAAACAAAACGCTCCCCTGTGGAGATATACAAAAAAATGCTGCTCTTGGGTGGGTTAGTACCCTGTTCCCTCTCCACATCACCATCTGACCCACTTCCCAACCCCCACCCCTTCCCCCCACTACAGTTGGCTACCATATGTAGCCCTGGGTTTGGTCTGGCCCCTGCCATACTACCTGTCCCACCCCCCGTTCCCGAATTTCTCCATTTCTAACATGCACTCAGGTGCGGTTGACATTTTTGACTCTCAGACAGACCTTTCCAAGAATCAGACAGAGTTTAGGGCAGCTGGCACTAGGACATATGAAGCACCAAGACTTTCAGCCCAGATCCCATTGCAGAAGATGTTTGGGGAGGATGCTTCCTCCAATCACTGAAAGGCATCTCTAGTAAGACCATGTGTTAGTTTGGGTAGACTAGAGAAACAAATTCATAGATACTCAAATGTGTATAAGGAAGAGCTTTATATACAAGAGCAATTGAATATTGAGAAAACATTGAAGCCCAGGCCAGATCAAGGCCATAAGTTTGATATTAGCCCATCTATCTGATAGCAACCTATAAGTTTCTCTTCAAACTCTGGAAAGACATGCAATGATATTTCATGCAGGATAATCACAGGCCAGTGAATGAGCTGTCTTGTGGACCACCAAGCTGTTCCAAGCATCTCAGGGCTGGCATAGGTCTCCATGTGCCTCCTCCGGCTCAGGGCACTAGCATAGTTCCATGTTCCATAGTTCTTGTCAGCTGCACTATCTCCCAGTGAGTCAGGGAATGTGCTGTCTTCAGTGAGCTATTTATCTCTGTGGTGCCTCCAAATGTGGTCATTAAGCTGTGACCTTGTTGATAGTCTAAACTCCACCCTATTGACTCTTAATCCTCTCAAATTGACAACAGATTATGTGACTACCACATACCACCTCCACCATGCTGCTGCTACACACTCAATGTTGAATCACACACAGTTGGAATGAATTTTTCTTGCATTTATTGTTACTATCTCTGAGACCTCTGTGGGCACTCGCTTGGTACAGCATACCTGCATCCTACTCCTTGGAAAGTAGCGGACAGCAGTGTCTTTTTTTTTTTCCCAGTGACTGAAGTGAAAAACAGGATCTGCTTCCCATAATGATTCACAGAACGCCTTCTTCAAACCTCTGTAGAAGATTTAGATAATGAGCAGGTCTCTGCACCCCCCTCTGCCTTTCCCCAGTGTCTCCCTCCCACCCCCACCCCCCCCAAAAAAAACAAGGAAGAATATATGCATTATGTAGGTTTGCATGTAAAAAAAATCCTCTTTCATATGGCGGTCCACTTTTTACCTTCACAGACATAAGAGCCCTGGGAGCCCAGTCAGTGTGTGGTTTCAAACCGGGGACTCCCCCTTCCCTCAACATTGGCAGAGTTTCTTCCAATTGATGGAATATTCCTCCCAGGTTATGGTCTATGATCATATGGCCCTTTTCTTATTGGAGTCTGCAAATGGACACATTCCAATTTTCACTAGCTTCAGGCCATTTTTCATTCAACCTCGTCTTATGTCAAGAAACTTCTTCTGGCATTTGTTTGTTTGGGTCTGTGAAGTCCCCAGGTAGTTTGTTCACCTCCTAATGAGAAGGACATGGCAACTTCAGCAATATCAGAAATCAAAGGCAACAGTACGCTCAGGCTAAGAAGAAGGAGAATGTCAACGTGCATGCCGGTTCATTCCCCCTTTAGGACCACTATCCTCAGTCAAACTCTAAGCTGGTTTTCATTAAAATGTGACATTTATCCCTGGACAGTGAATTTGTTTTGCTGTGATCACAGCAGGAAAATGTCATTGACAGCAGAAAAAAATTACCTACAGGGAATGACAAATGATAATTTTTTGTGAAAACTGTGATTTTAATATAATGTCTTTCTTAAACATACAATGTTCTAATAAAAATAATACACAGGAATTCAAATAAAATGCACTTTAACATCCTGCGAGGAAACTATATTGTGCAAGGTGCTTGTTGTGACAACGCTGAGTTCTACTCATATTCTTTTAATCCCTCACGGGTCCTCTGTTCGGTGGAGACAGAGACCATGTGGATGTGAGGTGGTATTGGGCTGCTTCAGCTGGTAGGACCACATGTGACCCCACGTGATCACTTTCTCAGTGGTTCCTCTGGGCAATCTTTTCTACAGGGACAGACTGGCAGGCTTTTCTCTCTCCAGGACACTGGGTGATTGGATCACCAGTTTTTTTGTGTGTTTGTTGATATTTACATATTTGTATTTACTTATTATGGTTTATTTCAAACATGACAGAATGAAATTAAACTGTGTATACACATTTTGCCTAGTAGCGTGGTTTGCATTTTCCCCAAAGGCAGTAACATTCTGCTCTCAAAAAAGGAACAACAATTTTATCGGCACATAATCCACATACCATATCATTCAATAGTTCAGTCATAACAAGAAGAGGTGTCCAATCGTTACTACAATCAACTTTTAAAAAGACACTTTCCTATATACATACTTGCCGCTCCCCTAGTCAAAATAAATGACAGTTGCTTCTTCCATTTGGTGGTGTTGTGACACGAGGTAAATCACTTCACAAGGTCATTAGCTAATTCCTTACTCTTCTCAGAAGAGTGATTTTCTGGTTCTTAAAGAACTTCATTCTGCATTGCATAGCCACAACAAATCATAAGGTGGAATGATACGCTGGTTATGAGTAAAGGTAGTAGCCAGGGGACTCCATAGATAAGATCCTATCTGGTCTAGTGTTACCTTTGATATTTAAGACTCACCTGTAGAATACAAGACCAGCAATTATAAGCCTATGAATTGGAATTCAGAAACTCATACATAGTTGGGAATCAGGAAACAGATGGTATTTAAATTACTTGCCAGGCACTAAAAATTCTCACATATAACTTTCATCAAAATTCTAGGAGATTGGTGTGATGACCCTCCTTATTGGAACAAGAATATGGTGACCCTGAAGTGATGTGTGAATTCTTCTAGGTCACGCAGGATCAGATGGGGTTTTCTTACTACCAGTCAGTCAGGAGGAGAGCTCCAGTGTTGGAGACCCATCCAGAAGGCAGCTTGACTGCCTAATAACAAACATGCGTGAATGAATGTCTAGTAAATAGAATGCATCTACTTTGCTCTTTGGACAAGTAAAACTACTACTAAATGAAAATATTTTCCAAGAAAGTGAGTTTGCCTAAATGCATTAACTGAAAATGTTTATATTTAAACTAGAAAAACAGAGTCAATATCTTAATATAATATTAACTCTGAACCAATCTCTTTCCTTTCCATTTTGTAAGTGAATTTTGGCTTACCGAGTCTTGTTGGTCTTAAAATTCAGGTAATTTCTCAACCCAACCTACGAGTTTTTACTTTGGAGAACTATAATATAATGGTGTGTATGTATATAGATAGATAGATAATACATATATCTGTGTGTGTGTGTGTATGCTCAGAATCCTGGTAGGTTGGTGTCTCACACATTAGAGTATACGAAAACTGTTCAAAATCATGAGCCACCCCATGGGAGAAAGATAGGCTTTCAGCACCAGTGTTGGTCCAGGTAAACGAGAGAAACAAATCGTGAGACGCTCAGGCATGTATAAGAAAGCGCTTTATATAAAAGAGCACTTGTACATTAAGAAAGCATCTCAGCCCCTCCGAATCAAGTCCGCAAGTCCAATATGAGCCCCTAGCTCCACCACCAGCTGCATAGTTATTTTCAGACTCATGCAACACACATGCAATGATGCCAAACGCGGCAAGGTCACGGGCCAGTGCGTTGAAAGTCTCGTGGATCAGGTGCTGGTGGAAGCATCTCAGTGCTGGCATGGGTCTCCCGCGCTGCTCCTGCTCCAGGGCTCTGGCTCCATCAGTGTAGCTCCACTTGGCTTGTCAATAGGAAGGTGTAGCAGAGAGTGTGGGCCTGGCATCCACTGGGCTTTTCTCTCTCCAGCAGGGTTTCCCAAAGTGGGCGCCACCGCCCCCTGGTGGTGTGTGGAATGATCTACAGGCATTCTAAGAGCAAATACCTACACTTTATTCTGGATTCTGGGCTGGAGCACAAAAGGTTTTCATTGCTCTGGAGATCATGAGGAGTTTTTTTTTTTTTAAGAGGACAGGAGACCATATACGTTTGGGAAACTATGCAAGTCTACAGCCTCCAAGTGAAGTCACCAAACTGCTACCTGACTGACAGGCTAAACTCCACCCCCTTCACTCTGAATAGTCTCAAATTTACACCAGATTATGTAACTACTGCCACATCCATAAAAACTTATAGCCTTGGCAACACACTGGGGCAGCTCTCATCTTTCTTAAAGGGTCACTGTGAGTTAGAATTGACTTGATTGTAGTGAATGTTTGAGTTTAATATAATGGTAGATGACTGGTTATCATTTGGACTGTCTTTAGTGTCCGGTGGGGATGAGAAACTTGGAGACATCATATCCATTTGTAAATTTGTTAGACTCATAGCAAAAGGGAGCAAAACAAAAGTGCCAGAACCATAGAACATAGACCTCTAATTTTCTGTTAGCAATCAAACCTTCAATTGTTTGCTAAGAAGGTAAATAGGTAAAGGAAATTCCTTCATATACCACTAATAATTGTATTTTCGTATATGTAGCTTTACCTGTTATTAAGAAATAGAAAATTCATCTTTCTTATAAAGACATCAAAGAATTGAAATGAATCAATGTTGTCAATATGTGTTTCCTCAACTGTAAGATATTTCAGACCATAGATAAGTCAAGTAAGTCTAAGATCAACTGATTTTTAAGAATTGGTTTAAAAAAATAAAAGAGCTAGGGTCAAGGAAGGACCCAAGACATTTACAATGCTGAAACATTAAAAAAAAAACATTATTGATCACATCGGGACTACATAAAAATAACGGTATATCAGTATAGTGGGTATTATACCATTTTGAAATATGATGATGCCAATCAGTGCATCTTAATATTTTTATTTGGTTTTGCATCATTTCACTTATTCACCACTCTCTCATTGAGGAAAGTGAATCCCCAGGACACTGTTCTATTTATTGATATAGGAGAAAGTGCAAACATATCACTGACTGGACATTATGTAGAATTATGCCTCTGTCTAAATACTCCTAGAGAAATATCCCTGAGGGTATTAAGCCATTTAATAGGAGTTTGTCTTAAGCGCGTGGAGTTTCACATGATTTCTATCGCCTTGCTTGTGTTTAACTTCATTGTTTGAATCTTTCTAACCAATATATTATATTTAGACTTGTCAATATAAAGCATGGCATGGGAGGTTGGAGTAAAATGGGGAGCCGATAATAATGAGTACAAGAAAGAAGAAAATGTTCTAAAATTGTCTGTGGAGATGAGTGTGTAAATCTTTTAAACATGACCGAACTTTGAATTATATAATATATGAATTGCATGCCAAGAAAACTGTTAAAATAAGCAAGCAGCAACAATAAGCCCTCACAGTTACCACCATTATTAGCAGTAGTCTTCCATAGTTGGATTTGAAAGCTTGACAACAAATTTTTTTCTCAGTAGAAGACTGTAGTTGTTTTTAAAGAGAATCACATTTGGGTGGTCTTGTGTAGAATGCATATCTATGTGTTTAAGGTTCAAAAATCAGATAAGCAAAAGTCTCCCTGCCAGCATGTCAATTCCAGCCCTGTAGGCCAGAGTAGGAAAGTCCCTATGGGAATCTGAGACTGTGAATCTTTATGAGATTATAAAATCTCCTCTTTCTTGCATGGTGGTTTGGAACTAGTGACCTTGAAGTAATCAGCCCAACGCGTCATCTACTGTGTCACCCGAGATCCCTGGTTGCAGAGGTAGGAGATAAACGGAAGCTATCTAAAGGAAGTAGACAGCAAGACCTAAAGATACAATGTAGCAAAAACATCTCAAACTTGCTTGAATGACCCAAATCATTTCGCTGTTTTTTTTTTTTTTTAAAGACAATTTATTTTATTTTGGGGAAGGGCGAATCACTGCCCTCTGGTGGGAATGGGAGGCCCAGCCTTGCTCCTAGAGAGCTGCTGTTGGATTTGAACTGCCAACCCAGTGGGCCAAAGTCCCGCACTCAACCATTACAGCACTGGGGCTCAGCCCATTTCACTGTTTGTTTTTTTTTAATCATATGCATCAGGTATGTGAATGAGGACGTTTCATGCTTCCGGCAGACTTGTGTGCATTATCTATATGAGGAGGGATAAGGAGAGGAGTGAGCGGGGACATTTAGTTCTACATCTGTCTTTTCAACTGTATTTTGAATGGGACCGAAACAACAGTGCTGGTGACATCTTTCAAATGCAAAGGGATGCATCAGAGGTGTGTTTCAGACATGGCAGCAACATGGAAACAGCACCCCATAGAACAGCATGCAAAGTTGAAAACCCCTTTTAGTTCTTAAGTTTCAGCCCTTGGCTTTCCATAGATACATTCAAAAATTTGGGTCCATAAGTTCAGTGCCCAGCAGTCAATCGGAATCTACAAGAGAGGAGATGCGGCATTGAGCGGGACTGCTCCTCCCTGCAGATGTATCATTCTCTGCAACGAGTGAGGTTTGGCATGAGAAAGCAAAACTGCATCACACACACAGACATTAGGATTCAGTAGGCAGGCATGATTGCAGGCACCACGTGCTGAAAGTCTGCAGCCAGTAATGTACCCACCCTCCCTTACAAGAGCGCAGCTGCTGTGCTAATGGATGAGAATCCAGGGGAATGTGAAGGAACAAGAAGGATTCTGTTTGATTAGGTTTCAAGCATGCCAGCTTCAAAATGCGACTAATTTGATAATGCCAGAGCATTTCAGAGGGAAGAGAGAAAACAGGGATAATGTTATGTAAATAGATACATTATTATTTTCATGTCTTTTGACAGGAGCCATTCCAGAAGCAGCATGACAGCAAGGAGGCGAGGCGAGGGTAAGGCTGTGGATTATGGTACAGTGGGCTGACAGTTCTGGGCAAGGCCATGGAGAGAGAGTCCAAAGAAGGTTGACTTCTGTCGGCAGAACTTGAATAGCAGTCTCCACTCATCAAGTCTTTTTGAGTCCCTGGCTCTTTGTTAGCTGGGATTATCATTGAATCCTTGCTGACAATCTGCAGAGTAAGTACTATTATCATCATTATTTTCCAGAGATGAAAATTGAAACTTGTAAAAGTTCGGTAGCTTCTCAAGGTCACATGGTAGGAGTGGAGCTGGTGTTTGGAAGCTTAGGGAGATTGTTGCCTGGGCCTCTACATTCCATTGCTGCCAGATGCCTGCTGGGTGAGGAGGGCTTTACTGCAGGCAACCCATAACTAGGAGTCATCCTGGGTTCCAAATACTTGCTTTCTTGTTGGAAAATTGGGAGCTTTTTGTATTGTACACCTTGGAAATATTTTCTATGAGACTAATTGAAGGCTATCTTCCGCTGCTGTCTTTGAAATGTCCTTCCTTCACTGTCCACACCCCCCTCCACTAACCCCCCCTATCTTTTCCCCCTTTCTCTTTCTCACACAATTCTTAGAGCTGGTTTGGATGCAAACATGCCCTGGATCAAGAAGATGACAGGGCAAAGTTTGATTTTCTTATACCAGTGGTTCTCAGCCTTCCTAATGCCTTTAATACAGTTTCTCGTGTTACGGTGACTCCCAATCATAAAGTTATTTCCATTGCTACTTCATAATTGCAATTTTACTACTGTTATGAGCCATAATATAAATATCTGGTATTCAGGATGTAATTTCATTTTTACAAATTGAAAATAATTAAAGCATAATGATTAATCACCAAAATATTGTAATTATATATTGTGAAATATTTCTTTCTAATGACAAAGAAATGAAATTTTGTCTTGAATCATGGTGTAACATGGGTAGCAGTCTTTACACTGGGTATGTGGGTGTATCTGCGTGTGGGCAGACCAACCTAAAGACAATAGAGGAGCGGTGTCTCTGTTCTTAAGAACATCAGAAATTATGTGTTTTCTAATGGTGTCTGGCAATCCTGTAAAAGGGTCATTTGACCCTCCCAAGGGGTCCCGACCCACAGGTTGAGACCCACTGTGTTATACAGAATATCAACAGGAGCCAGAGTGAACTAAACAGCAACCAACAGCAACCAAAGCAGGTCCGTAGGCCAGTTAGATTCACTCCTGAAGGTCAAGTCAAGACATAATGAAAAGGCTTGGCACTGAACACAGTGCTTTCATTTTCTGGCAGTGTTACTACCTTCCTCTGTTTACTGAATTGAAGATGGCTACACCAGAATACTACTTCTTCTACTAAAGCAAAATAAATCAATTGCCGTGGGGTCAAATCTAACTTAGAGCCAACATAGTAGAACTTGTTCCTAAGATTGCTTCACAGGGCCAGGCAACTTCATGCTTCTCTTGTGGAGTAACGGGAAGTCGCAACTGCTGAGCTTTGAGTTAGCCAGCCAGTATTGAAGCCATTGAACCCCTAGGCGTCCATTGAAATTGGCTCAAAAGCTTACTGCTTTCCAGGTGATTCCAATTCATAGTGACCCACTGGACTGGGTAGAACTTTCCCCCATGTCCTCCCACCTTCCCCTTCCCCTTCTGGTATTGCTAATAGTAAGATTAGTCTGAAGGATTTATCTGTCCTGGATCCCCTATCTTTCCAGCTCTTCTCTGTACCCATGTACATACTCTGGTTTAGGTGGATTTGTAAGGAAGAATTGGGGTCATGATAGTGGTAGGAAGGAAGCATTAAAGAGCTAGAAGAAAGTTGTATGTTTCTTCGTTGCTATACTGTACCTTGACGGGTTTGTCTCTTCCTATGACCCTTCTGTAAAGGGATGCTCAACCATCTACAGAAGGGCTTTGGGTTTTCACTGCTTACTCCCCCCTCATTCACAATATGAATTTTTTGGTTCTGGGTCATCGATGCCTGATACTTGATCTCATCAGCAACTCATGATCACATAGGCTGGTGTGCTTCCTCCACGGGAACTTCATTGCTGCTTAGCTAGATGGTTGAAAAAGGCGTGTTTACCTTCAAGCCTTTACGATCCCAGACACTATATGTTTTGATTGCCGGGCACCATCCACTTTCTCCACCACATTTATCTATATCCCCTTTTTATCTTCAGTTGATGGTGTTAAGAAGGTGAGAATCACAGAATGTCAGGTTATTAAAACAAAGTGTTCTTGCACTGAGGGAGTCCTTGAGTAGAGGCCCAATCTCCATCTGCTACCTTAATATTACACTTATAAATAATATACATATATCTATTCTCTTATCATTATATATAAATATATATATATAATATATAATATATATTCACATATGTTTATGCCACTATAAATGCCCTATGCCTTCTAGTTCTTTCCTCTATTTTCTTTTACTTTACTCTTGCCCCACTATCATGCTCAGCCTTCATTTAGGTTTCAGTAATTCCTCTCAGTTACATTGCCCTTGTGAGGAGAACAATAAAGAACTACCTTGCAAGACATGGGACAGCCTTGCAAGGTGATGAACACAAACAACTCCATCTTGAAAGAAAATGAAAATTATAAGGCCCAGCACAAATGTTAAGTCACAGCAAAGAAGCAAGCAAATGTAATAGGTGCTACCCCCAGAAAGTCTGAGGGGCCCTGATAAGACCCAGAATGATGTCAAACGACCAGACCAGCTGAACCATCTGTATAAACCAAGGTAGAAAGTCTGAGAATTCAGAGCTAGGAGTCAAAGAGCCATCAACTCCGGTTCTCTCCAACTCTACCTGGGGTGAGTACACCGATGAAGGCAATGCTGACTTAATTGTGTGTAACCTTCATAATAATAATTTAAGTTAGTTTCAAGATTGTTAAATTGTTTGATGTGTGTTTGCAGTGAATAAAAGGAGCATTTGAAAATATCAAAGAGCGTTAAATAATTATTGATGACACCACTTGTGACATCTTGACAAAGCCCTTTCAGGCCCCTTATTCCCTCCTTCCTCATCATCGAGTTTAGATCATGTGTTCTTCCCTTGTCCTGGGGTTTGTTAACACCCACTTCCTCCCTGCCTCCCTCTCTCCAGCATACCCCCAGAACCATTGGCCCTGTTGTTTTCTCCTCCTGGATGGTTTATCCCACCTGTCTTATCTACATAGACACGTAGAGACAATAAGCACAAAACAAGACAGAGCAAAACAAAAGAACCAAAGGAAACAAAAATCCAAAAAGAATCACAACAAAAAACCAAGGACAAAAAAAAGAGAACCGTGTTTGAATAGTTCAAGGTCTGTTTTTTGACTGTTAGGAGTGCTTTCAGCTTGAGGCTGATGGGGTGCCACATTCTGGCTCTAAAGTCCATTTTCGGTATTCCCTGGAGACCGCATTGTTTTGCTCTCCTTGCTGCTCTGTGAAGAACATCGTGACATGTGGTGGTCCTCTCAGAGCATCGGCTGCTCTGAGCAGGATTATCATCCTCAAGCCTTCGTGGTCCAGGCCTGTAAATCTTTTTAAGAGCAAAGAGCATCATTTTATCTTGTACATGTCATAACCATGTCTTTTCATAAAATTATTGTTTTTCCATAGTCATGTCTTAAAATAATGATATGCATTTCCTGACTCAAGTAGTGAGCAATGGGCCATTTAAGCCATCCATGTATGTCTGCTGGATTGGACCCGAGGTGTTTCGAAAAAGAATGTAGCTGCACCTTGATTGGGCAGACTTGTGAGGTATATTACTGAAACAACAAGCATTATTTTTTGTATTTCGTGCACTTTCTTACTCAAAATTCAAATTATGTCTCATCAGGGCTTCTCACTCCTCAATTAAGTTCAAAATTCAGACATTGTGTTAAATACAGACAAATTCAAAGGCTGAGAGTCACAAAAAAGCCTTCATGAAAAGCTTCTGGGAGGTAAGGAGCCAGCGGAGATTTCCCTTGGAAAGAAAGGGAAATTGGATCCGTGAGCCACATCTGTATCACCGCTGCTCTGTAAAAGGCTGCCTGGTTCTTCCTTAGAAGCTTCTCAGTTAAGAGAGAGGTTTTTATTGAGCACATAATGTTCTGCATTAGGAATATTACAACATAGAGAAAGGCGTAACACTTGGCTTTTGACAGAATGCTTGAGATCACGAAGTTGAGATATGTACATAAAATATTGTTAAGAGAACAAAATAAGTGTCAAGTGTCAGTGTAAGCAATAAATGCTGAAGAATTTCAGGGAGGAAATATTTGTCTCTGGTTAGAATACTCTGGAAAGATTTCAAGGAGGAAATGGTATACAATTTCTACTTTTTCAGATGATGTAGTGAAAAACATTGCTTGAGTCACATTCACTCACTCTTCTTAAGATTCTTTCACTCTTCTTAACAGCCCAGTACAGATGGGTGAACTATTATCTTATCACAAACTCTTATCTTAAGCTCCAAGGGAGAAACCAAACTAGTTTAATGGAGGTGCAATCAGGAATCTAGCCATTCTTCCCTGCTCTGATTGGTAATACTAATGCCTTTTCTTCAGGCACTGTTATTGGTTTTAGAATAGGCACATGACCTGAAAGAGTCTAATTAATTGGACTAAGTTTCTCCTCATTGGAATCACCTGCAGGAGAGTGAGATTGATTCATTTGCAAAGTTGCCCTAGTATTAAAGTGATCAGATTTTAAGTGGGACACCATTGAGCAGTGGGAGGGGGGTGGGGTTCTTGATGAAAAATTTGGTCTATATGGAGCAATAGAAATGTTCATAGAATGCAAACATAGTATTGTAATATATTTATTTTAGTTTAAAAGTGCCGCAGGATGTTGTTGATTTGTTAATAAGTGGGATGTCTGGTCACCTTACAAGTTGCATGTGGCATGAAGACAAAACTGACCCCAGGAGGGAAGGCTGGGTCAAAGATGGTGACAGTTCAGCATTCATGCCCTGTTTGCACTGTGTGTGGAGCTTGCTCTGCCCCTGTTTCTCGCTCAGGTGAAGCGATGTGTTTCCCTACCTTTAAGGTAAGTCAGGCTTTCTGTCATTTACATCCTCTGTAGTGGAGTGACAGCATGTTGCATACCAAACTCATATCTTTCACCTCTTTCTTGCTTTTCTTTGAAGACCCCCTCCAACATAGCCTTCATGTGAGTTCAGGGAGAATGACATTCCCTTCAATGGGAGGGCTGCACCACCAAACTCGGAGAGGGCTTGGGCAGCAGACACATGGGAAAGAATTGCTATAACTTTTTTTGTCTTTTTTTTTTTCAAGTCACTGCCCTGGTGGGAGTAGGAAGCCCAGCCTTGCTCCTGAAGAGCTGCTGCTGGATTTGAACCATGAACCCATGGGCCACAGTCCCACCAGGACTCAGCTTGCCATAACTTCTGAAAAGAAATTTCCTCTCTTTCCAACATGGACTACCAGAACCTTTGTTCATTCTTCCCTTAACTTGTGAGTAAGCAAATGGATGCTGAAACTGCTGCTGTCATTCCTTGCTTTCTTCAAGGGATCTGGCCTGAGACTGAAGTCAGCACATGGGATCAGATAGAGTCAAAACCATCTCAAAGTCAATGGCCTCAATTATGACAAACCTCTAGATCAAACGATTCCTGAGCTTGTTACTTTGGATTGTCATTTACTTGTGCCCTCCTTCTCCCTCCCCCATGACTCCTTTTATTTGAGCCATGTTTTATATACTGTATATATACTGTTTTTCCCCATTCACTAACTACTCAGATACTTTGGATAGAGATTTATATGAATTTGTTGAAGAAGAGGAGGATGTTCAGGCTGGATAATATAAAATGACATGGGGGAAAAACACAAGAAAGAAGTAAGACAGAAGGTATGCTGAAGGAGGGTGTGTCTAGAGAAACCATGAGAGGAGCAGAGGACCATAAACCTAGACATGGTGGTGGTGGTAACATCTCAAAATATCATGCTAGTGGTTTGAACTTATTCGTTGAACATATGGTGGGTTTTGAACAAGAAGTTGAATCAATTAGTGTTATCTTGAAATGCAAGTGGTAGGAGGTGGTAGAAGTCAGACCAACTTTTGCTACCTTCGTTATTCACAAGTCAATTAACATTAGTTGATAATTTCCCCATTGTAATGTATTGCAGGCTTATCCTCTGACAAGGAGACCTGGTGGCAAACTGGGTTACACTTTGGACTGTTAAATGCAAATTCAACAGTTCAAATCCAGTAGCCTCTTTGTGGGAGACAGATACTCCTTTCAGTATGCAAAGACTCACAGCCTGAGAAATGCTGGAGTTCTTTGGTCATTAGGAGTTGGAACAGACTAGATAGAAGTGGGTTTGGTATTTTGGGTTTAATCTTGATTTCATCCCATCCTATTTCCTTCTCTTGACCTCCTTCCTGTTCTAGAACACACCACACACGTTCATCCCTTGAGCCTTTGCACTGACTGACCATTCTTTCTGTTTGAAATGTTTTTCCTTCCCAATCTTTGTATGTGTTTCTGCATCATATCAATCCTTTCTCAGCTTAGCTGTTGTCTCTTCCAAGAGGATTTCCCTGATTAAGCCACCTAAAGCAGCCAGCTGTGTCTTCTGTATCATAATGGCCCTATTTCAATTTTCTTTAACATCAGTATCATCTGATATTTTTCCTGTAGAGTTGTAAATTTTGTTACTCCACCCCCTTCATCCACTTCAAAGTAAGCTTCATAATAAGAGGAAGACGCTTGTCAGTCTTGTGCTTTTCTGTATTCGCTGTTTGTAGAGGATAAGCAATGACATATATATGAACTTGACTCAGATGTTTTAAACAATTTAACTAACTTTAATAAGATTAGTAAAATGAAATCACCTAGTTAATTGCGAGATAAGTGAGATATTTTAACCATAACTTTTGTGATCACCAAGCCAGCAAGAGTGGATGAAATAAAATGTGTACTCACGTACTTTTCTCGGAGTTCCAAAAAGACAAGGGCAATTGTCAAAACAACACTCTTGTCTCTTAAGGCTGTTTCCACGAGAAATACCTTGGAGAGAAAGAAAAGCCCTGGAGGACTTGGAAGGAATATATTTAAGCATTTCTGTTTCCATTCTCCCCAGGGACAGCTTCCTTTCAAGACCTGTGCTCTATAACTAGCTCTAGGTTTCTAGAACTATTCACGCCTTAGAAACAATTTGGAATGAGGAGCTTTCTCTGTTTTGCAGCAGCATGAATTAAGCTTCCTTGATTGGCTCCCTGGAAAGTAGAAACTCTTGTGTTATTTGTCCCTTGAAAAGCACTTTGACCTCAGCATACTATTAGCCACTGTCCTCTAGTTCTTGACATTTGCCACCACATCGTTACCAGTTCATTCTGAGACACCTTTGTTGCCTGGAAGGGAAACCAGACAAGTTTCAGCAAAGTAATGAAGGAGCTCCTCCTACAATGCAGAGAATTTCCAAAGTCTGCCTTTCCCTAGTAGGCTCCCTGGCTGCTAGTGTGTGTGTGTGTGTGTGTGTGTGTGTGTGTGTGTGTGTGTCCACGCATGATTCTGACTTGGTTCTTTGGAATTAGTTAGCTGGTCAGCTATGCAAGCTTTCCTAATGGGGGGTCACGAGAGAGGAAAAAAAATTACTGTTCACTTAGAGGGCTTGCCTAGCCTGAATGAATTAGTCATGAAATCCAAATTATAAATATCATGATAGCTCCAGAAAGATATGCACCATCCATAAGTTTTGTTAACCCCCTAAGGGGTTAAAAAATCTTTTTGATGTACTAAAATTTCCGTAGTGTTTGAACTACTTTGACATCACGAACCTAGAACCTTTCATCTGTTTCTTTCTGTCCCTTTCCCACTTTCTCATGCTCTCTTCTCTCCTCTTCCCCTTTTTGGATCCCTCCTTTGTCCCCTCTTTTATTGCTCCTCTTCCCTTTACTTTATCATTATCATTAGCAGCTTTAGCACTTATTATGGCATATCATCAGATGCACTTTGAATAAACACCATTTTAAGGAATTATCTTCAAAATAAAGACTCAAGGGTTTGAATGAATTAAATAAAGTTAAAGGAGTCCAGGTGGAACTGTTCAGTAAGTGTTGCATTGCTAACCAACCACAACATCTCGGGTTCAAACCCACTAGCCACCATGTAGGAGAGAGAGGAGACCGTCTATACCTCAAAGATGTATAATGCATCAGAAACTGGAACAGGGTCACTATGATTCAGAATAGACTTTATGCCAGCGGGTTTAAGTTAAGGTTAACTTATTTTTGTAATTATTTATATAGTTTGAAAATTTTGGCCAGGACTGTGTGTTTCCAAATTAAGTAATAATTTTGTTTCATGGAAGATGTATAGTTCCTACATAAATAGTTTAGTAAAATTGTAAGATGCTTGGAAAGTTTCTAAATTGCTTGTGGGACTGCAGAATTGTACAACCATGTTGGAAATCAGTATGAAGTTTCCTTAAACAAATGCAAATATAATTACCCTATGATCCTGCAGTCTCTCTACTGGATATGTACCTAAAGGAAAAAGGAACACAGCATGAACAGACATATGCACATCTATGTTTATTGCAGTAATTTCCATAAGAGCAACAACATGGGAACAGCCAGAAACTCAGATTATAGAGAAATGGATAAGCAAATTCTGGTACACCCACATGAGGGGATATTTTGCATTAACAAAAGATAATGACACTTCTCTTAAACAACAAGAGACATGGATAAAACTAGAGAACAATATGCATAGCAAATTAGTCAATCTTATAAAGCTAAATATTTAATGACACCATTATTATAGGAAAAAACAACAATGAATACGGTTTTCACACCCAAAGATGAGACTTGGAAGGCTACAAGGAGGCCAGCGACGGGGACCATGTCAGGAAAAGAGGAGGGATAGGAGAGTATAGAGGCTGGAGAAAGAATGAAAGAGGGGCAGGACTGGAGAAACACATTTATGAGAGGTTTAACAGGATGCTGCTATTGATTTCATTTGTTGGGAAGATCTGTGCAACCACATAGAATATGTTTCTTTAAAAATCAAAAATAATAAAAACTCCAAATGAGAGTGAAGTTTCATTGCCTTAAACATGCTGCACGGGCTGAGCCCCGGGGGCATAGTGGTTGTGCGCGGGACTGCGGCCCACTGGGACGGAGGTTCAATTCCAGCAGTGGGGCTGGGCCTCCTACTCCCACCGCCGGAGAGCAGTGATGCCCAAAAACAAAAGCAAAACAAAACAAAACAAAACAAAAACAACACGCTGCAGATCTATGAAATTTTCTGAGTGGCAGAAAAACAAGGGAAAGCAAAACTGTGGTGGACTTGGGAGTCTTTAGTGACATACAAGTTCATTTCAAACATATGAAACCATGGTAACACCCTACTTTTAATTAAATGAAATGCAAACAGAAAAGAGGAATATGCCCCCAAATAAATAGATATATATTGATTACCAGGTACATCTGAGTTGACAAATCTTAGTAACATCTGTGCATTCATTTGACCAGTCACACAGGAAAACAATTTATTTTAGAGCAATTTCATTGGAATTAATTTGAGAGCTTATAGCACATTCTTGGAATATTGTTAGCAGGGGTAGGTTTCCTTCCACTAAAGACGAATCTGAATTTCGAAGAGTCAAAAGTTATTCATTCTTGAATCAGATTTATAAGGTAAGTGTTAAACTTGTGTTACAATATTTGGAGTTATTAAACAAACAATAGAAGACAATGGGACTCTGAAGCATATTAATTACTTTTCTTCACTGATTCAGGATGTCCCTGCAGTGATGTTTTATAGTGCCATACATATTTGTGATTCCTCCTTTATTATTGTTATATTTATCTTCTTTAGAGAGAGATGTTGTAAGCTTTATTAACACTTGGCTTCATCCTTCTGGGGTCCAGCCAGCAGTGCAGAGATGAGAGCATCCATCCACAGGCACACAGCATACACTTCTGAAGGCAGCTCATCTCTCATTCCTGCATAACAGATTTAGCAAGAGCAAGTAAGAAGAAGAATACAAAACGAAATAGAAAAGTACCTGTGAAATCCCATGTTTCTGAGGAGGATCTCTCCTTTCAATGCACATACTGGAGTGCTCCATTATGAACAGTTCAGACTTATGGAGGTCCAAGATTGAGAAGAGAAATAAATAGCGAATCATTAGAAATGATAGCAGATAGAAGGCTGTACTTGAATGGGGACCAGGGCACTCATTCATTTCCTTCCTATAAAGTAGAGCCACTAAGAAAAATTGGTAATGTGGATTCATCAGCTGCTCCATGGGAGAAATATTTGGCAGTCTACATGACACTAGGAAGTAGGGATTTAGATCTTTTCTACTCTGTCATTATAGGTTGGAATAGGTTTGTTGGAATACAATAGCGACCACAATGGCATATCAGCTCCCATTGATCCATTTATTCAATGGGCATGTGTTGAGTGCCTAGGAGGTGGCAGGCACAGAACGAGGGCCTCGTGGTGTGTTGGCATTCGGGTAGTCAAGACAGGAGGCACACACACGCACACGTGCTCATGCGCGCACACATAAGTGAAAAAATAGAACCTTCATGAATAATAAAGATGATTGTTTCTTGACATGTTTTCCATGTAGATCTATAAACTTCGGAAGTGGTATTTTTAGCTCTCTTACCCTTCCCCAGAGCACCCTGCTCTTTTCAATTAACCTCATATCAAAATGGCAGATTTGGAATCTCGTGGGCTCCAAACCGTGTGTGTGTGTGTGTGTGTGTGTGTGTGTGTGTGTGTGTGTGTACTGTATGTACATTAGTTTCAGGGGAAAAAAGTCTGAAAGATCAGGTCTGTAGCATGGATGGGATAAGGATTTCTAATGACATTCTCATAGCACAACCCTTGTTACCTTGGAAAAATGAGCAGATGCATTATCATGATGGAAAGAAAGTGGAACACCCTTAGAGAGATGGATGCAGTGGCTGCAGCACTAGTAATCACTGTGAGAAAAGCGCAGGATGAGTCAGTGTTTCATTCTGTTATATGTTAGGTCACTGTGAGTCAGAACCAATTCATTGGCACCCATCTAGTACAATGTATTTAAAATATGTGGATGTAAATACACATAGATATAGCTTTTTGATTAAAATATGTATATAATTAATCTCTTGTAAGCTAAGCTCATCCAGACACTTGTTCTTGTTGTCTTTATCAGATCTTAAGTTAGAGTAGAAATTACCTTTGAGGGTACACAGTTCTTATGCAGATGTCAGCACTGAGGATGCTATGTATCCTCCAGATGACTATGGGCTCTGGAATTACACCCCTCTAGGCTTCACTCTGTCTGCTAAGGTGACTGCTTCTTCCTGTTGCTGACATGACTGAAGTGAGTTGGAGAAAGCCTCCTCACTTTCCTGAGCCCCAGTCTCTGCATCTGTAAACTAGGAGTCATGATGGTGTGCTCTCTGAGTGAAAAGCTCTGGGGCCCAGAGATGCAGCCTTGGGCTGCTGATGTTGATTGTGTGAAGCCACCTGCACGTCCACGGGAGAAAGGTCTCTCAGTCAGCTTCTGGAAAGATTTGCATCTTTGGAAACTCGAGGAGGCAGCTTGACTTTGTCCAATAGGGTTTCTGTGAGTCGGAGTCAACTTCATGGCAAAGGTTATCTCATAGTATTACAGAAAGAACTAAATGAATGGACTCAATTGTTCAGTAATGCTGATGAAATGCATCTGATGCACACCACATGGACAACCTTAGCTAAACTGAGACAATTCCCTGTCAGAGAGTAGGTTCTGACTCTCAGCCTTCCTCTAGGAAAGGATAGAACTGCCCCTCTGGATTTTCAAGACTCTAACAAACTTAGATCGCCCTAGAATATTCACGCATGGAATATTCTGTATGCAACTTTAAAGCCTCATAGTTTCCCCACAGCATGGCTGGCGACTTTGCACTACTACCAATATGTAACCATTACACCACTAGGGTTCCTGGCAACTTTAGGGGGGTGTCTGTGAAGTAATACAAAATGAAAAATGTTGTTCAATGTTCACAGCAACATATTTTTAAGAGAAGCAAATAAAAACCAAATTCGGAAAAGTTCACTTTGCAGATTTGGGGCAGAAATACCACCCTCTTCTCCCCAAATCATTATCTCCTCACATGCCCTGCTGCTTTGTAACAGTGCTTAATAATAGCATCTCTCCGATGACTCTCCATCACAGGAAAAGCTGACACAAGTGACACCTGGGAATAGCAATCTCATTCTTGAGGCGTATGCTTTGATACTTAGAGATTGGGGTCATCAAAGTATTGTCCTCTGGCTTTTTTTCATGTTGCATCCACTATTGGCCATTCAGTAGCAAATCCTTACTTGTGATTTCCATTTTCATTGGAACACTTACAATATTTCACAACATTCACAGTACTTACAAAGGGACAGCTGAGAAATTGTATTTTTAATCCTGGAAGCACTGAAAGTGCTTTCTTTCTTTCTTTTTTTTTTTTTTTGAAAGTGCTTTCTAAATATTACGAATCACTTTTTATTCCTTAATAAGATATCCTGTACTAGAAACAGCTGTTTAATTTCTTTTCACTTTCCATGACATGTCAGAATATATGTGACATAATTTGATAGGAGAGAAGTGAGGATCGAGGGTGAGGGAATCAATAGAGGTCAGCTTGATCTAGAATATTCCCTTTTCAAAGTCCAACAACCCAAATCTTGAAGATATTTATGTTAAAGGAGTAAGAAGTTAAGTGATCATTAATATAGCTACTAATATAGCTAAATCAAAAATTAATCTTTACTTAAAAACAAGAGTTGGGGGACAATGGGGGTGGGGATCCCATGATTTGAAAATGGGACAAAGATGAGAATGTCAGTCCAGATGAAAGGCACAGTCGACACCAAGGAAGGGCAGCACAGAAGCATGCAGCATGTGTTGACTCTTACAAGCTTTGAAAGAGATCGAGTTAAAAGGACATTAGGACAGATCCTGAGGGGCTTCTTGACTCTCACTAGGAAGATATTTTTCCCTTCAGGTGTTGGGGACATGTCATGTGCTTTCATTCTGATTGGGACTACTTTTGTGCATAAACTGCAGGTAAAATGAGTCTGTAGAGAGACTGGAGATGGGAGTAGGATGTTGAAGTATAGATGGAAGCTCCAGTATGAACAGAGGTAGTTTAGTAGATGGGGTGTGTAGTAAGTACTTAAGAAATAGGGATCTTGGAAAAATTTCAAAGGTAAACTTAACAAGAACATGTGTAAAGTGGAGAGGAATCAAATATGCCCTAGATGTTTAGAGTTGGAGGGTGTGTAATCGAGAAAGTGTTGGGGAAAGAGCAGAGGTGAGATTAGGAGGATCGTAAATTCACTTGGATCATGTTCAATTTGAGAGACCAGTGTAACACTTGAGGGAGTTTATCCAAGGGAGAATGGAAAGACCCATGTGTGAGAGTCATGTATTCATGATGTCAATTTCATGATTGGGATGTAGGAGTAGAGTCCAGCCTGTTAATCTGGAGATAGCCAATGAGTAGCCTATGAAGCCTCTGTGCAGCATGGCTTTCTCCTGAGAATTCTGGGAAGGCTCGCAGTATTACTTAATTGGAGAAGAAAGATTAGACTTAGTCTCCGAGATGACAAACGCCTCACAAGACGAGATGAAAGCAAGCTGATCAATCCTGATTCCTGGAGACTGGAGGAGCAGGAGTAGCCAAATGGGCCTGCCCTGATGGAACCAGACCTCTGGGGCCAGAGAAGCCACAGAGAAAGCCCTGCCAGTGCTGAGATGCTTCTACCCCCAATGGACACTGCTATGGACTCTGAGTCCTGGAAACAAGGAACCATGGGGAGACTTCTGCCCATGCCAGGATGCCTCTACCCCAACTGGATACATAAGCCTCTGCACCCACTGGCCTGTGACATCATGGGTTGGAAGGAGACTTTATAGACTAGTATTGGACATATGGGCTAATATCAGACTTATGACCTTGGACTGGACTGGGGTTGGGATATTTTCTGAATGTTCCATTCCTCTTGTATATAAACCTCTCCCATATATCCATATGCATGTCTATGAATTTGTTTCTCTGGTCCACCCGGACTGACACACCATAGCTAGGTTTTAGAAGGGAGAGCTGGGAAGAAGAATTTGGGATGATGTTTACTTCATTTCTTTCTCAGTCCTTCTTAATATCTGTCACAAGCTCCTCTTTTTCCACCGTGCTATTCTATGGTGGACACATACTTAATACATCTCTCTATTGTACTCTTCTTTGAATGATGATTATGATGATATTAGTACTCACTAGCCATTTAGTGAGTGTGTACTATATTTCAGGCTCTGCACTGTATGTCTTATTCATCTTGCCTCTATAATTTTAATTTATATAAGAAAGATGAAAATGAATAATATACCCATCTACAGATAAAAAAACAGAGCCCAAAATAAATTAAATTTGTCACCATGGTCTGCAGTTGGCATATTCAAAATTCACACATGGCTCTTTGTGACATTAATGATGATTATTTTCCCTTTACTCCACCACTGGACAAATTGTCATCCTCCAGTCAAATCACTGCCATATGCCCACAAACATCTATAGCCCAAGAATTAAGAATCATTTTTATATTTTTTTAATGACTGAAAAAAAATTCAAGGAACAATACAATGTCTTGAGTTGGGAAAACTGTGAAATTTAAATTTCCACGTCCATAAATATGATTTTATTGGAACACAGTCATGCCCGCTCATTTACATATTGTCTAAGGCTACGGTTGCCCTACAGTAGCAGAGATGGATAAGAAGTTGCAAGAGAGACTGTATGTTCCACAAAGCAAGGCTACTTAGTATCCGGCCATTTATAAGGAGAAAAAGAGTCCAATCCTTACACCTATCACCTAGTCTTCTGGCTTCAACAGTCCTCATTTGCACCATCTCTTCTGTCTGTGCACAAACTTCCAAGCTGGAATCAAAAGGCAGAGAGCAGAGCATCTCTTCTCTCACCACTCCAAATTTTAACAGTCTCACAACAAGCTCCCAGCGGCCCAGACAGGAAGCACATTATCCCTGATAAAAAGGTGATGGAGCATTTGGAAACAGACTGTGGTGGTGACCACACAGCACGAGACCCATCTTTTATGCCACTGAGTCATACACACCAGAAGTGTTGACATGGAAATTATTTTTAGATATACTAAAAAAATGACTGTAGAACCTGAGAGTCAAAAGCATCACCTACAATAATCATGATGCACAATTCATCAGGATGTCTATTCTTTATTATAAAGTAGGAAAGCATCACAGATTTTCTTTCAAAATGCAAAATCAAGTCATATGAAATACAGCTGTTGGGAAAAGAAAATCAATCCCACTTCAATATAATGAGAGGCATTGAACTGACTCTTGAATGTCCATCCACCAGCACATGACTTATTACCAGGAAGGTGCAGAAGAGGGTTTGGATGCAAATGATGGGAGTGCAGGCCATGTTTGGTTCTGTTGAACAGAGGATCGCTAGCAATTGGAGTTGAGTTGAAGGCCCCGAACAACAACAGTTGCAGATTAGGGTCTCTCTCTATATATATACACACATATATATATCACGATTATATATCACGATATATATCACGATTATATATATATATATATAATATATGTGTGTGTGTTAAAGAATAAATAAATGAATGAAAAATGGAGTGACTAAACTATACAAAAACCAGCATAAGAAAGTGCAGTCTTTAGGGAGTGAAAGGGTATCCCTGACACTTTTATTTTCTAAGATATGAAATCTGGAGATGAGTTGAAGGGTCTTGTTAATGGAGCAGAGAAAGGACAGGCACTGGACAGTCAGAAGTCCCAACATGCCAACCAGAATTTTGACCTCTCAGTACCTGAAGCAAGCTGCCCAGGTGCTGAGCATGCCTTTGAGTGGAGCTCATGATTTTATTTTTCCCTGTATTCCCATTCTCCTTCGATGGAAGACAGTCTGTTCACAGATTTCAGCAAATGAGATGGCAGGACGAGATATGTATTCCAAAGGCACGCCTCGACAACTGTCTCCTGTCAGATCTTGGACTGTTTTAGAATCACTTTAGGGTCTGATACTTTGTATTTGCTCGAGAGATATAGAGACATCCATCTTCTTAGATAGAGATGCCAGTGCAGAAGCCCACGTGGAGCAGTGGGTAAGGACTCTACTGCTAATCGAATGGTGGGTCTTCTGAAACCACCAACCCGTCTAGGGAGCAGGAGGTAGCAGTCAGCTTCCCTGAAGACCAGACACTGGGGAATCCTATGGTGGCAGTTTAATGCCCCACAAGGTTGCAGCGAGTTGGAATTGACTGGGCTGGCTCGGGTGCCATTTATTACTTAAATACACTCACATACACACATCAACTCTTGACTCTCACTCATGACAATCCCATCAAGGTCGGAGTGGCACTGTACTTCCCAGCATTTTTAGCAGCTGATTTCTGCAAGCAGCCCTTCAGGCCAATCTTCTGGGTCCTGTGGGAAGAATTGAACTGGCAACCTTTTGTTTAGCAGCCACGTAGGTACATTTAACTGCTCGCACCACCTACAACCATTTTACTATTGCAGTGGTTAGGGAGTGTCAAGTCCACTCTAACTTAGTGACCTTATGAATCGCAGAGCAAAGTATTGCCCAGTCCTCTGCCCATTATCTATCTGAAAGGTTTCATGGCCAATTCCCTCCATCCCCCTGCAACAGATGTCCCTTAGCTCATTTGCAGCTCTTCTTAACAACTGACTTTTCTGATGTATTTTTATTATTTTCTTATATGAAATCTTAATTTGCAGAAGAAAATCACTAAAATAATAAGTAGAAAGAGGAAAAACATCAATTCAGCTTCTGAGGTATTGCTGCATACTTAAAGAAAGTTTGCCCAGGCAGTCTAGCCGTCCGTGTGAAGCAGAACAGAATAAAATGTTTTCCACATGCGCATCTTGAAAAGGTTTTCCTGAAAGACAAACAGCTTGTGCTTTGCTAATTGATTAGCTTTCTTTCCCAAGCTGCTTCCTTGTATGCTTCTCTCTGCCACGCTTTCCCGGTCCTTGTACTGAAGACAGTGTAAGCTGTGTCTGTACCCGGCACATGGTGTGGCTGTTGTAGCTGGGACCTATCGGGCACAGTGACTTTATGCACAACATAAGGAAAGCATACCAGTCCTGGACCATTCTGAGAACTGGTGTTATATTTAAAATCGTGGCTGCAGCCCGTGTGTCAGTCATCAACCTGAGGTCTTTTTTTCCCCTCACCTTCTACTTTACCAAGCATAAGGGTTCTTTCCAAGGTTCAGTCCCTGCTGATCATCTATCCAAAGTACATAGGTGATGTCTTGCTATTCTCACTTCTAAGGAACATTCTGGCTGAACATGTTCTGAGACAGATTTGTTTGTTCTTCTCGCAATCCCTGGGACTTGCAGTACTCTTTGCCAAGGCTGTGATTCTGATGCATCTGTTCTTCTCCAGTCTTCGTTTTCCACTGCCCAGCTTTCATATGCATATGAGATGGTTGACAATACTCCTGGCATATGCCAGGAGCATCTGAGTCCTCAAATTGACCATCTTACTCCAGCACTTTAAGAACATTTTGTACAGCAAATATATAGCAGTTGATTAGTCAGTCAGTATAATGATAAACACTTTTACCCTTTCTGTTTGTCCCCTTCCATTCATCTCCATACTGACACTTCTCTCTTGTTCTTCCACGGGTAGAACATGTGACACCTGAATCACAGCTCTAAGGACCCTGGCAGCACAACAGTAAAACTACAGGAGAAAAGATGTGGCAAGCTGCTCCCTTAACTAAACCCTGCCACACAGTGGTCTCTGACCCATAGTGACCCCACATAGCATTTCTGAGACGGTGAGTCTTATCAGAAGCAGATAGTCTCATCTTTCTCCCATATGAGTCGGGACATTTGAACTAATGAATTCATCATGGCTAGTAGCTGTGGTAGTTACATAATCTGTTGTCACTCTGAGACTTCAGAGTGAAGGGGTGGAGATTAGTTTGTCAATCGGGTGGCAACTTGATGTCCTCATTCAGAGGGGCTAAGGAGATAAATAGCTCTCTGGAGATGGGACACACGCTCATTCCCTGTAAGGCATGCTTGCTGACAAGCGACTTGGAGTGACACTAGAGCCCTGGAGCTGAAGAAGCCCACACATCGACCCCCGCTAATGATGAGATACTTACAACAACACCAGATCCACAAGACTTTTCACCCACTGGCCTGTGATCATCCTGCATTTGGCGTCACTGATGTGTTTCATGAGTCCGTAGAGGAATTTATAGACTGATATCAGACATATGGGCTAATATCAGATTTATGGACTTGCTCTGGGCTGGGATGTTTTCTCAATATTCAATTGCTCTTATATATAAAATTCTTTGCTTCTTTCTTTTTTAAAAAATTACATCATTGGGAGCTCATACAACTCTTATCACAATCCATCCATCCCTCCATTTTGTCAAGCACATTTGTACATTTGTTGCCCTCATCATTCTCAAAATATTTGCTTTCTACTTGAGTCCTTGGTATCACTTCCTCATTATCCACTTCCTCATTTTTCCTTGATAGTTTATAAGTTATTATTTTGTCATATCTTACACTGTTCTACATCTCCCTTCACCCAATTTTCTGTTATCCGTTCCCCAGAGAAGAGATTGTATGTAGATCCTTGTGATTGGTTCCCCAATTTCTATCCCATCTTCTCTCCACCCTCCTGGTATCACCACTCTCATCACTAATCCTGAAGGGATCATCTGTCCTGGATTCCCTGTGTTTCCACTTCCTCTATGTAGCAGTGTACCTTCTCTGCTTTAGCTGGATATATAAGGTAGAATGTAGATCATGATACTTGCTGGGGATGGGTGGAGAGGGGGAATGAAACATTGAAGAACTAGAGAAAAATTGTATGTTTTATCATTGCTGCACTGCACCCTGACTGGCTCATCTCCTCCCTGCAACCATTCTGCAAGGGGAAGTCCAGTTGCCAACATATGAGCTTTGGGGCCACACTCCACACTCCCCCTCATTCACAATGATATGGATTTTTGTTCTTTGATGCCTGATATCTGATCCCTTTGACCCCCTCATAGTCCTACATAAAGTTGTTTCTTATAGATCTATGAGTGTCTATGAATTAATGCATCTAGCCTACCCAGACTAACACAGTAGCCTACCATTTATCCAACAGGGTCAACAGGTTTCTTAAAGATTACAGCCTAGGAAAGTTTGTGGAGGCACTTCTACTCTCTCTTGCAGAACTGCTGTGGGTCAGAGTGGACTTGGCAGCGTACAACAATACAACTAGTCACAGTCCTAGGACCATATTATGATTCTATACTGCAAGAAAAAAAAAACCCCTCTGTCTCATCCATGGCTTTTGATTAAACTATTTTTCAGTCACACCAGCTTTCTCCCTTATATTATTCAATTCTCTTAGCTTCTATCCCTAAACCCACATTTTCCAGCAGCTGGCCACAGATGCAATAATAGGATGCTGAATTAATTTGTAAAAGAGTCCATAGTCATATTCGCTTGAGAAGTGTATCTAGTTAAACTATTTAAAGGAAGTTTTTTCCCCATGGAGTTTTTCAAAGCTTTTAATACTCCAGTGACAATCTTCAAGAGCAGAAAAAGAACATAATACTTTCTCAAGTGTTTCTCAATGCACTTCTCCCCATCTCCCAACCCTCCTCACCACTTCTCATGATCATACTGTGTTAGTCTGGGTAGACTAGAGAAACAAATTCTTATATATATAGATAGATATAGATATAAGCATAAGGTTTATATACAAAAGGAATGAAATATTGAGAAAGCATGCCAACCCATTCCAGTTCAAAGTCAAAAGTCTAATATTAGCCCATATGCCTGATATCAGTCTGTGAAAATCTGACTCATGAAGTCACAGGTCAGTGGGTGCAGAATCCCGGCGCTGGCAGGGGTCTCCCATGGCTCCTCGCTTCCAGGGCTCAGGGTCCACCAACAGCATTCAGTGGTGGTAGAAGCAACTCAGCTCTGGCAGGGGTCTCCATGTGGCTTCTCCAGCTTCAGAGGTCTGGTTCCATCAGGGTAAGACAGTGTGGCTTCTCCTCTGGCTCTTCCAGCTCATCGAATGCTACCATCTTGTCTTGTGTAGTTTGTTGTCTCAGAGACTGACTCCAACAACTGGGGAGATGGCATCTCATCTCCACAAGAGAAATTTGCAAGATTTCCCAGAAGAAGAAAGAGAAAGCCATGCCCTCACAGAGGTCTTGTTGGCTACTCAATGGCTATCTCCAGATTAACAGGCTAGACTCCACCCCTACATCCCAATCATGAAATTTACATAATGAACACAAGACTGCCACACACGCACATTGCAAAAGGTTACCCCAGTTTTTCTAAAATGTTCATTAGAAGGCTTCCACTTAAAAAAAGGCATTTTCTGGACCAGATCTCCCACTTCAGGCAAAAAGGAACAACTAAGGTTGATATTTAAAATCCAGACAGAAATTAATTCTCTTAAAGGATCACCTCTCCCACGGACAAAATCCATTATTATCAGTGCTGCTGATAATAATGACAGAAGTGTAGGTTTTGTTTTATTTAATCCCCAGATAAAACTACAATATAATTATGGCTATCTTCATTTTATGGAGAGTGAAATAGTGATTCCCTTGACTAATGTGGCCATGGCCAACTAGCTAGTGGGTAATAGACCTGGAACTCCAGTTCTGTTTGACATCAAAGCCAGGGCATTGTCCATTATACTTGGCTGCTTGAGAAGTTATGGAAATGATTTAAATGTACACTAGGATAGTGAAAATCCCAGAAACACAGTACATTTAAAAATCTGAGATAAATAGTGGAAGAAGAATCAGAACTGGGCAGTGTTACTGGGTATGGTTGTGCAGGTTGGACATGGCTCCTTGGGAGAAGGGCTGATTAAATGATACTCTGAGATAGTTCATGTTTAACATGAGCAGCCATGGATGGAAGCTCCAGAACATATAGCGATTAGGGAAAGGTAGCAAGGTTCCACAATATTTAAGCTTGGAGATGCAAATGTAACTTTCTGATCAATAGTAAGGTAAAATTAAAGCAAAACAACAAAAAACAAACTCATTGCCATCAAGTCAATGCTGACTTAGAGCGGCCCTCTGGCGCAGAGTAGAACTGCCCCTCTATGGTTCCCAGATGGTTGTTGTTTACAGGGAGGAGCAAGCCCCATCTTTTCCCCTTGCAGTAACTGGTGGTTTTGAACTTCTGATTTTGTAGTTAATAGCCCAATATATAACAATTATATCACCCAGGCTCCCCAGAGCGACCCATTTTAGGAAACTATTATGTTGTATATGAAAACACACTAGAAATATATATATCAAAAACATGTATAGAATATTTAACATCAGAAAGAGTTCCATAAATCAAGAGTCAAGCCGATAAGCACTATCATCATCATTTTTGTGACATTGTGGATTCATTCCCCCTCCCATGTTGTTGTGTGTTTGTTTTGCTTTTGTTGCCTCTTATCTTTTCTAGAACTATGCACTTGAATCTAGGTGTCCTCCACCGATGGATGGGACAGTCTCAACCTGGACAGGTAAGACTACTGGTACCTTTTCCCACATTATCTGGTAGACTCCAAACTCATTCTTTGATCATCCATCCAAAATTCAGATTACCAGGAATTATCCTCTTTCAATTATCAATAAAGACACACCCATGGTGCCCGAGTTTTAGGACAGCTTCCCAACTTAAGACTAGACTAGTAATAAGGACATGCAGTCCACTTTTGAGATAATAACCATCGAAACACCTCAATAGCTACAGAACCTTGTCTGATCTGGGGAGTCCTTCAGGCTTGGAGGCACTCAGCATAGGACTGAGGAAGAGCTGCCTCATCAAAGCAGACATCCTTAGTGATGTGGATGAAAGTAAAAAGCTTTCAGCATCTTCATTTGTTGATGGGACATGACTTGAAATGAGAAGAAGCAACTAAAAACATCCATTAATAATCATAATGTGAATGTATGAAGTATGAATCTAGGAAACTGCTAGTCCTCAAAGAATAAGATGAAGAAGAAGAAGGAGAAGAAAGAAAAGAATTGGAACACATAGAAACCAATATCCTAGGCAATAACAAGCTGAAATGGATGGGCATTAGCCAATTTGAAATTGGACAACCACATGATTATTGATGAAAACACTAAAAAAATCTACCAACTTTTTCAGCCTGAAATTGATTAAAGATGCACTAGTAATTGGAAACTAGTAATTGCAAAGAGGAAGGAACAGTAGTTAGAAATATGGCCTCAGTGATAAAAATAAACCTGGAGATCACATGATAGAAAATTTGAAGACCCACAACTTCTTTTTGGAATATGATTAATAATACCTGCTGCTGATGCTTTACAGAACCCAGCCTAACACGGCTGTGAATGGCAAGATCTACAGTTCAAAACCAGCAGCTGCTTCCTGGAGACGGATGACACTGTCGGCTCCCATAGAAGCTTTACAGCCTCAGAAACACACTGTGTGTCCTAGAGGGTAGCTCTGAGTTGAAATCAATGGCCATGAGTTGAGTAATGAATGATGCAGGAAATGTAAAAAGAAGATGGGAGAAATACACAGAGCCACTGTGCCAAAAATAACAGGTTGACACTCAACCATTTCAAGAGGTAGTATATGTTCAAGCATTGTTGGCATGGAAGTAGGAAATCAAGCTGCATTGAAGTCATTAGCAAAGAACAAGGTGACTAGAATTGGCAAAAAACAAATTGAAACATTGAAAAAGCAACAAGCGATGCCATGTTGGAAGTACTCAATGTTTTATAACCCAGAATTTGGAGGACAGCTACATGGCCAACCAACTGGAAGAGAGCCATATGTATGTCCATTCCAAAGAAAGCCTATTCAATAGAATTTGAAAATTATTGAACAATATCATTAATATAACCAACAAATAAAATGTTGCTGAAGATAATAAAAAATGACTAAAGAAGTACGTTAACTGAGAGCTGTCAGAAATTCAAGCCGGGTAGAGAAGAGAATCTGAAATGAGGGATATAATTGCTGATTGCAGAGGGGTATTGGCTGAAAGGAGAAAATACAAGAAATATATTTACTTATATTCACTGACATGTAAAGGCATCAGACTGTGCAGACCCTAACAAACTATAGATAACATTGTAGAGAATGGGGATCCCAAAACAGTTTATTGTATTTCTGAGTCACCGAAGGACAGTCATGGCACAGAACGAGGGCATACTTCATGGCTTAAAATCAAGAAAGGTGTATCAAGACTGTATTCTTTCACCATATTCATTCAATATGTATCATGGGCAAATAATCTGAGACGCTAGACTATAAAAAAGAATAATGAGGCGACACAAGAACGAGGTGGGATGCTCTCTAACAGTCTTTGGTATGCAGACATGCAAATTCCACAACTTTGTTTGCTGAAAAGGAAAAGGGTTTGGAAAACCTTCTTATGAAGATAAAAGATGATAGTCATATATATATATATGTATATATATATATTACAACTCAATGTGAAGCAACCAGAAATTCTCATACGTGGACCAATAGACCATCTAAGTGAACAAATGACGGAAGCTATCAAGCGTTTCACTTTACTTGGATCCGCCATGAATGCTCATGGGAGCAGCAGTCAACAAGTCAGACAACTGATTGCATTCGGCAAGTCTGCTCTCCAAGACCACGTGAAGAACTAATGCTCAAACATGGCACTTTGGGAACTAAGGTATGCTTGTCTCAAGCCATTGTATTTTTCATCACCTCATGTGCATGTGAAAGCAGGACAGTGAATTAGGAAGGCCAGTGAAGAGCTGATGCCTTGAGGATTGAGTATTGGGTATTGAAGATTCCATGGACTACCAGAAGAGAGATCAAATCTGTTTGGGAGAAGAATCCTCAGAATGCTTCCTAGGAGCAAGAATGGTAAAACTTCTCATGTATTTTGTTTATAGAAAGAGAGTAGACCCTTATCAGTATCATTACTGAAAATGGTATAATATGAAGGGGGGAATAGTATCAGAGCCTAAATTGTGAGATTATCCTTTGCAGAAGGCTATGGATGACAATGGGATCCCAAGAAACCTTTGTGAGATTACCATAGGAACGAAACCTCTGGTGATTTCCCTTGATCCCTAATAAAGGGATGGGCAGAAACTGGTTACCAGATTGCATTGGAGAGATAATTCTAGAGGTCAAAATGATAAACTGACTTGAACAGTTAAGACTTTGTCACTTGATTCACCCTCTGATGCATGTTGAATATCCCTAGTGGCATAGTGGATTGTACAGTGAGCTGCTAAAGCACGTTGGGCCTGATCTGGTTTTCAACATTTTCTGTGCCTTTGTCATTGTTCATGTTGGGGTTTATCTCAGTTATATTTTGTCATTTGGGTCACCCTCTTGAATTTTTGTTTTATATCTATACCTATACATCTAAATAGTTTTTCAGTATATGAAACCCAGGATTGATGAACCAATAGAGATAGCAAGTAGAATGAGGGTTTCTGGGGGGTACATTGAATAGGGTGGGCTTAAGGGAGCTGATGTCAAGGAGTTCAAGTAGGAAGCAGAGATTTCAAAACCGATTGTGGTAGCAATTGTGTGGTAGGATATCAATCAATAATACTGCTTGATGTGATTAAACTATGGAATGATATAATATGTGTAATAGTTCACTAAAATGTTTTTATGCAAAATACTGAATCACTTATCTCATTCCTTTAAAAATAGTAGTAGTAAATATTATACATTCTGAGATGTTTTTAAATTCCTATAGATTTTCATTCTTCTGGAATGATAAATCTGACTTGGGTTCTTTCCTCTTTTAGTACTGCATTGTTATGAAAAATAAATAAATCCATTTTATTTTCCTATTTGTTTTCTTTAATACTATGAACCCCTCCTCCACTCCCTCCTTCCTCCCCTCTAACTCCCAGTCTATCCAGCTATATTCTGAAAGGTATAATAAACTCTGCACTTTGCTAAGTTCTCACCTTTTTCCTACCAGACTTTTCCCTTCTCATTTTTGGGCCTCATTCAAGACAGTGTGCTATGAGCAGTTTATGACAATGGCTGTCCCAGTCATCCCCAGAGCAGGCTGGTGCCTCGTCTGAAATACAAAGTCTGCAGCCGTGGTTTCACGCTGGAATATGGACAGGAGCAAAGGTGGCCAACAGATGGTGACTGGAAATAGAAGCAAATATTTTCATTTTCCAAAGAGCAAACACAGCACCAAGCTGCTAACTACAGCGTGTCCCTTTACAGAGGAAGAAATTGGAGCTCTGAGGCTGGCCTGGGTGCCCCTGGAGGAGAGGTGCCCTAGGCTCTACAAGGCAGCCTTTGGGGGCCGCCCCCCACCCAGTTGTACAGATGTACACTGCTGGTGAGCACTCCTGGTGGCCATGGCTGCCTGAGACACAGGCCAGGGAAGGAGACTCTACAGCTTGGACCTGCCTTTTGCCACACGGAGCCCTGCACATCGGCCACTAACTGCAAGGTCAGCAACTTGAAGCCACCAGCTGTGCCAAGGGAGAGAGCCACGCCCCCTCCTGCTGAAAGGAACCAGTTCTGGAAACCCACAGGAGCAGTGCTACGCTGTCCTGTTGAATGTCTCTGAGCTGGGGTTGACTTGGTGGCCGTGAGTGTGCCTTTGGCCATAAATGACTGCGTAAAATGACACTGACCGATGTTGAAGCGATAGATGTATTGAACGTGGACACATCCGGCACCAAATGGGGAACTAAATGTAGGAGGGTGACGATGTAGGTATCAGATGGTGCCATGTTCCTGCTGCTGAGCTGATTCTACACTTCCGTTCACAACAGAACAAAACATTCAGTGCCATTTTCTGGCCAGGCCCATCATCAGGATCCAGGTTTGTTTAAGTCCGTCATTGAGTTCATTGTGCTGTTCATTTCCCTGACAGGGCCCTTCACCTGCACTGGCTCTCTCCTCCATCAATGTGACGGCCTTTCCCAGAAAGCACCATGCAAACACTGTGGACTGCTACAGGAGCAAACAATCTGTCTTGGAAGAAGTCCAGCCCAGTGCTCTTCAGAGGCAAGCATGGCAAGACATTGTCTTACCTACTATGGACGTGTCAGGAGAGAGCAGTGACTGGAGAGAGACATCATGCTAGGTAAAGTGGAGGGGCAGCAGAAGAGAAGGCCCTCAAGGAGATGGGTGGACCCAGTGGCTGCAACAATGGGTTCAGGCATAAGGACACTTGTGGGGATGGTGAAGCATTCTGCTGTGCCTAGGGTTGCTGTGGGTCAGTGTGGTAATTATATAATCATTTGTCAATTGGAGAGGGTTAAGAGGGCAGCCAATGAGTCCTCTGTGAGGGCATGACCTTCTCCTAAGAATTTTGGGAACTCCTGTATTTTTTATTGGGAACAAGAGACACTCTCTTTCTTGGCTCACTCCCCTAAGTGACTCTCTCTTGACAAGACCCACGGGGCTATGCTAATGACAGCGAGTGTCTGGACCTGGGGGAACCACATGGAGATCAACGCCAATGCGGAGATGCTTACAATGTCCCTGGATCCACAAGACTATTCACCCACCGAACTCTGCGTCATGGCATGTGTTTCGTGAGTCTGAAGAGGAAATTATGTATTGGTATCAGACATATGGGCTAATACCAAACTTTTGGACATGATCTATACTGGGCTGGGATGTTTTTTCAATATTCAATTGCTCTTGTATATAAACAATCCTCTTTCTTATCCACTCGTGGTGTCTGTGGATTCTATTTCTCTATTCAACACAGACTAACACAGTCCCAAACAACTTGATGGCATGAAACAACAACTTCCAGCCACGAATCCCTCCTTATGACACTGGTGAAGAAAACGAGCCACGTAATGCTCTGTTGTGATCCATAAGATCCACAGTGGCTAATTTTCAGAGGTAGATACCGGAATTTTTTTCCTTTATCTTTCTTACTGTTCAAACACCATTAAAATCTGCTCACTCTCAGTGAGCTTGCTGATATTTGAACTACCAGTGGCATATAAGTTCCAGCATATAACCATCTGTGAACAACCTCAGTAAAGCAAACTGACTGAGCAGATGTTGGAGGTGACAAATACAAAATCATTATTGACCCAGAAGGAGATGGGAATTTTCCACCTTTACCTATTGGTGCTGTCTTCCTCACTGTGCAAGGAATTGACTTCCTCCAGAAAGGGAGCTTGTGGCCAGGAATCCAGCACTGTCTGAGAGAATCATAACTGTGTTCTTTGATAAAATCATGAAAGACAGAATGATGCACAGTTAGTATAAGTGCATATGCATATGTATATACATCTGGGACACTTCTCTCAAGGGGGGGGGGCAAGTACTATGTAGGACCACCACTCGGGAGGCAAAGAGTGTGAAGCTTTGGTGTAAGGGTGCTTCTCTCTCCAAGCGGGTTGGAACTTCCAAACACGTCTGTACCTTGAGCCTTGGGGTTTCTGCTAATAGGGCTTCACTGCTCGCCCAGTCCTCTCCTCATCGTGCACAGACTCTCATCTGCATAATGTTTCAGGGAAATTCAGCCTCAGTCACTCCGTTTGCCCTGCAGCCACTACAGAAACTAGCAGCCCTTGAGAGAGGGTGAAAAGATGAAAGGGATGTGCCTCTGAAGTTGCAAGTACCTGGGGCTTCCAGGAGCCACGTTTGATTTTCCTTGGTGCTTTGCTGGAATCATTTCCCATGGACATATTCAGGATGCTGTTAGAAGAGATGCTGACCTCTTCTTTGGCGATGGAGCGATTTCCGAAAGCTCATTAACCTGGCTGTGATGGTTCTCTTCTTCTGACTTAGAGAGAGACCTAGCATGTGCAGGGAAACCAACGGCATGTGTAAGGGCAGGAGGGAGCAAGAAAGAACTTCCTGCTCAGGGGACACTGTGCATCTGGGGAGGGTGACGAAGGATTTGGGGAAGGACAAAGGTGACGAATGAACAATGTGTTGCATATAATTAACAGCACTCAACAGTGCACGTGAAAACTGCTGTGAAGATGGTTGAAGACTTAAAATGGTTGAAATGACAAGTGTTTTAATATATGGCATGTGCACACACACACATGAGGGATACCACCCCCAAATGGAATTTCTTTTTCAAAATGATACCTTTACATTTTTCTTCCTACAAAACAACCTTATCACCTTCAAAATACTCTTCAGCATACTTACTAAATTGGTCAATTCTGTGATTCCATTCTTGGAGACAGTTTTAAACGCCTCTGCTGGGATGGCTGACAGCACCTTCCTCCTTTTTGCCTTGTTTTTCTTCACCTGTTCTATGTCATCAAGTCACTGCCCTCTAATGTACCTCATCATTCCTGGAAACAGGAAGAAGTCACACAGAGTGAGGTCAGGTGCATGGGGCCAGAGAGGCATGTTGTTTTTGTTCTTTGGCCCAAACTGGTGCACCGTGAAACAGGTGCATTGTCATGGGGGCAAAACCCGTCCTCTATCTGTCACAAATCAGGCTTTTTCTGCTGTACACAGGTTTACTTACATTTTAGAAAGCTTGATTAACAGTCTGACCTGGGAAATGAACTCTAAATGCACTATGGCTCTCACATTTTAAAAAATGTGTTTATATATATATATATATATATATATATATATATATATATAATATCCTGAGCAATGGGAAGATGAAGCCTAGTTCTTTTTAATTTCAGTAGGCTCACCTTTTCTTCCCCTTATTTGACCATTAATTATTTACCTCCGCGCTTTTAACTGTATTAATATATTTATGAGCTGACAGCTTTGTGCACATGGCTCTTAGCACTTAAAGAAATACAAAGCAGCAGGAAACACCAGTCAAGGAGTGCCATGATTTCAGGTGAACTGACAGAACTCAGAATAAAAATGTCCCTGACCTCTTGAAGGACACGTGCTGCGAACATCAGCAAGACAAACCTCGCCTGCTCCAGCTCAAGCAGCGCGGGCTTGGACAAGCTACCTATCCTGCCCAGACCTCAGTTTGTTCATCTGTCAAAAGGGGCTAGGAGGGGAAGGGCCGGTGGGGGAGGCTACGAGGGACATCTCAGGGGTGTCGGGGTAGCACATGTTCAACTATGAGCTGAAGATTGGTGGTTGCCACCCACACAGAGGTGTCTCAGCAGAGGACCTGGCGCCCTTGAGCACTTGGTGCAGCCACTCCGTTGAGGACATACGGGGTTGCCAGGTGTGGGGATATTCGTGCCAGCGAGGCCTCCATACAAGCTGTTATCATTTAAAAACACCTGGTGATTTTAACCCCCCCCTCCTCCCCCTCCATGCTTATAAGAAAACATCTGCGTGATGGCGCACGGGCTCTGGCCGAGTGGAGAGGACAACGCCAGCTTTTCAGCAGGATCTGGCACCGTGGACCCGAGGCGATATTTAAAGTGGGCTATCCCTCCCTTTTCACCTCTTTCATTCTGTAATCACTAGCAAGGTTATTGAGCCCAAGGATGAGGAAGCGATCCGGCTCTGGGCAGCTCCCTGGGTTCCGCCATTAGGTAACGAACTGATCAGGACAGTTTGTGGGGGCGGGCTGTGCTGTTATTAAGGAAATATCCAAACTCAAAAGATCCAAACTCCCTGCCACCGAGTCAATTCTGACGCATATTCACCGTCTAGGGCAGAGCAGCGCTGCCCTGGGGGGGCTGAAACGCTGGCTCTTCCGGGGAGTAGAAAGCCTCATCCTTCGCCCACAGACCAGCTGGTGGTTTCGAATTGCTGGTTTTGAGATTAGCAGTCCCAAGCACAGGGGTGCTCTATGCGCCCATCGCGATGCGGGTGGACCACATGGCATTAAAAAAATAGATCTAAGCCTATCATCAATCCTGTCAATTAATTGATATACAGCGCAGCCACTCAGATGCAATCTTAGGTGTCAAACGCAAACAATTGCACTAAGTGCAGCAAAACTGAGGAGCGGACATTCAGTTGAAGTCCAGAGCTCATGAAGAGTTTTGGAACTTACTTGAAGAGGGAAAGTACCCAAACATGAGAACGCGTGCTTCCACCTTGACTGCATTATTCAGCTCTACTTATTCATGTGAGTCAGCCTTTTCCCACATTAAAGTCCAAGTACCGTTCCACCCTGACTGATGATCATTTGGAAGTGTGCTTGAGACTGGCGCTCAGCAGCTACTGTCCGAACTATGGCTCATTCCATTCAGTGCAAGTCATCAGAGTAAACTCAGGTAATGACCAAAAATGTTAATTGTTTTGTGTTGTATTGTGCAATATGGATTCATGCGGTTTTGCAAGGTACATAAGCATACATTGTACATATAAAGAATTCTCAAGGCATTCATGAATAAATATCAAAAATAGAAATATGTTTTGCATTTTTGTAGTTGGTAGATCATTTTGACTTGATCATTTTTAAAATCATTTTATTGGGGGTTTCATACAACTCCCATCACAATCCACACGTCCATCCATTGTATGCAAAGCATATCTGTACACTTGTTGCCAGACTCAATCACTTTATAAGTAGCTCACATCCTGAAAAAAATGTGAGCACCCCTGCCCAGGCGACATCCCCAATGTTCCCAGGGGCCCTTTAACACATTACTGGAGACCAGTAATGATGGAGACCAGGGCCCTCTGCTCTGACTTGGAGGAGCTCTGGAAGAGAAAGCACGCTCCGGGTTCCTCGGTCTTACCTGCAACGAGTTGGCAGGCTACATTGCTTTTCCTAGTAGGAAGCCTTTCCACCTCAACCGGAGTCAGTGTCTATTTTGGAGGAATAGGACCTGTGAGGGCACACTTTACAAATGCTGATCTATACCTCTGAGTAAAACTTTCCATTCCTGCATTTAAGCCTTCCCTAAAACTCACCACCAACTTCCGGCTCCCGGCTTGGCCCTGTGCCTAACCACTCCATGAGATGGCTCCTTTTTGCCTTTGACATGTTTGCAACCAGTGGGGTTAGGAAGCCGTTCATCTCTCTTGCACAGGCCTGAGTGCATGCGGTCCCTGGTTTACCGCAGGAAGCCCGCCGCAGCAGCAGGTGGGCAGTCAGGGGAGTTTTGAAAGAGGATTCTCTGAGTTTTACATACTGCTCCTCTGAAAGCTGTAGTGGAAAAGAGAGCCACGTTGGAGACTCTAAGAAGCCTGCAGTTCGTTTAAAAAATATAGCTGCCTGTGAAATTGTTTCCAGACTGTGAGATTTCCCCTGCTCATCCCCAGCCTGTGAGCACCACAGAGCTTGCCCTGTTCGGTGACTGTGCTTTGGAATAGTAGTCAGGGCTGAATGTCGTCTCCAAATGGATTGATAGCCCAAGACATGGGAATCCAAGGACAAGACCCAAGAGGATACTTACGTAGCATGAAACTAGATTCATATTCACAAACCACACCACTCATATTCTTCCCCTCCCCCCAAGTGATAAGGATTGCTTGTGAATAACACAAATACAGGACACAATGCCAATGTTTAAGTCATACATTTATATATAATGACAGGAGAATAGGCCTATGTACATATATTTATTTATAAAGTATTATGGCAGCAGATGGACATTGGACCTCCACTCAAGTATTTCAACACAAGAAAAATTTGTTGGACTAGCATGGCACTCTGTGATATCCACCTTCCCTGACATGATCATTGAAGGCAAAATGGATGCATAAGCAAATATGGTGAAGAAAGCTGATGGTGCGACATTATTAAACAATTTAGTGTCTAGGGGCTTAAAGGTTTGAAGCTAAGCAAGTGGTCATTTAGCTGAGAAGCCACAAAGCCCATATGGGAGAAACATCCCAGTCCATGTGATCATGAAATGTCAATAGCATCAGGCACAATAGTTATCAGGCACCAAAGAGCCCAAACAAAATAATCAATCAAACAAAAATCATATCAACAGGAATGAGGGGGGGGGGAACAGAATGGAGATCCAAAACCCAGTAGTCAATTGGGCATCCCTGTCAGAAGAGCCTCAGGAAGAGAAGAATCAATCAGAGTACAGTATAGCACTGATAAAACACACAAACTTCCTTTAGTTCTTGAATGCTTCCACATTCACATCCCCCACCATTATGACCCAAATTTATAAATCTGGCTGGACCAGAGGATGTATACTGGTACAGATAAGAGAGGGCATGGGGAGAGGATGAGCCAGTCAGGGTACAGTGTAGCAATGATGAAATATGCAACTTTTCTCTAGTTCTGAAATGCTTCCATCCCCCTAATATCATGATTCCAATTATACTTTACAAATCTGGCTAGACCAGAGGAGGTACACTGGTACAGACAGGAACTGGAAACATGGGGAATCCAGGACAGATGATTCCTTCAGGACCAGGGGTGAGAGTGGTGATACCAGGAGGGTGGCAGGAAGGTGGAGTAGAAAGGGGGATCTATATAATGGCCTCCTCCTTGGGGTAAGGACAACAGGGAAGTGAGTGAAGGGAGATCTCGGACAGTGTAAGATATAACATAGTAATAATAATTTACAAATTATTGAAGGTTCAAGGGAGAGTGGGGAGGGAGGGAAAATATGAGGAGCTGACACCAGGGGATTAAGTGGAAAGAAAATATTCTGAGATTGATGAAGGCAACAATGTACAGATGTGCTTGTCTACAATGTATGTATGTATGGATTGTGATGGGAGTTGCATGAACCCCCCCAATAAAATGATTAATAAAAAGGTATAGGGGTGGAGCCTCGCTTGTCAATCTGAAGATAGCCAATGAGACCTCTGTATGGGCATGGTTTTCTCCTGAGAATTCTGGGAAATCTGACAGTATTTCCCCTTTGGAGGTGGGAGTGTCATGGTTCACCCCTTGAAGACACTCGACTGATAAGACTGGCTCCCTGCGAAACATCGCTGAGGAGAAGCCACGTGGACCTACTCTGATTTAGCCAGAAACCTGGATGTAGAGAAGTCACGTGGAGACTCCTCCCAGTGCTGAGATGCTTCCACCATCACTGACTTAGTACCCACTGGCTTGTGATTTTCCTGCACTCAACATCTTTGCATATGTTTTGTGAGTCTTGAGAGGACTTTATAGATTGTTGTTGGATATATAGGCCAACATCGGACTTATGACTTTGGACTGAACTGAGTTGGCACGTTTTCTTAATGTACAGTTGCTTGTATATAAACCTCTTTCTTATTTTTTTTTTAAAAAGAGCTTGCACAACATAGGGAATCAAAAAACAAATAAACCCTTAGGACCAATAAGGGGAGCAGCAATACCAGGAGGGTAAGGGCAGGGTGCAAAGTAAGGGGGAAACCATCACAATGATTGGCATATGATTCCCCTCTCAGGGGCATGGTCAGAAGAAAAGTGCATGAAAAAAGTCAGTGTAAGACATGGGAGGTTGGGGGGTGGTCGAAAAGAATAATTCGTAAATTATCCAGGCTATATAAGGAAGGAAGGGAGAGGGAGGGAGGGAGGCGAAAAATGAGGAGCTGATGCCAGGGCCTCTAGCAGAAAAAATGTGTTTTGAAAAAGATGATGACAACATACATACAAATGTTTTTGACACAATGGATATATGTATAGATTTTTATTAGAGCTGTAAGAGCCCCTGATAATAAAAAAATATATACCAGAACTTTCTTAATCCTAATTTTGTGTGTATATACAGATATAAACACACACACACACATATATATATATGGATACACACAAACACATACATGACATTTCAAAAATTGTGATGTGGAACTTCATTTCTACTCTTAAGACACCTGCATATGCACCAAAAGTTTTAGTGAGGCTTAATTGTGCTGATTATAAGCCTAAGAGGGCAGGTGGAGGTGGTGATGAGGGGTACTCTATATGATTAGTATATGGGTATTTATGAAAACAAGAGAAAATTAGTAGACACTTAAATTGATTCTGAAAAATCTGGCAGACAGATTATCTGAAGTACAGAGGTTGAGAGTCCTGGAGTGTGCAGTACCCTCTGAAATTCAGAAAGAGCACTAATCATCCTTTCCCTCAACATTGGCAATCAACCCTAATCTCTCAAACATGAGGTCATTTGATGTTACTTCATCCACCTCAAATTACTCCGATACTATGGGCGTCAAACAGCATGAAGGTTGTTCACTTGCATTGAATGTTCATTACAATGATTCATAGTTCAGTACAGGGCTACCCTTATAGCCGTACTCATTCTATGGCACATTCAACTGTCCCGGTGTTAGGCAGTACCAACCAGAAGCCTCAGAGACCACACAGATAGGTCACTATGAATCTATAAAGCTTTTTATCTTCTGAGTCAAGTCTAACCACACTTGTAAGAGGGAGTGCCAGTCAATCATTACTCCCCGGGATGAAGATTAGTGGGCTAGGGCGTAGCTTTTTACTCTGAAGGGCATTTTCGAAGCATTTCAATTGGCCAGAAATTCTCTCAGCAGAGGCAGAACTGAGTGGCCTCTGTGTGGACTATTTGTTATGGTTGCAGTCGCTAACACGGCTTTGCTAACCGAAGAAAATGTCAGTAAATGATGATGCCATCCCTTTGCTCTGTGTTCTAAAGAAACAGATCTCCCTGAAAGAGAACAGATCGAACACAAATATGGTGTGTGTGTGTGTGTGTGTTGTGTGCATGAGGGAAGCACTACCATTCTGGTAGCATCAGCACCCTCCCTAAGGAAAACATGTAGTAGTTGTTGTTCTATGACCTCAAATTTCCTCTCTGCCTTTCATGGTGACCCCTGACACCATGATTTCATGAACCTCGGGAGAGAACCCTTGTAAGAGAGAGGACTTTTAGTAGCTGATTTTGGATAGAATTTCTTTCTAGTATGTCTTGGTTCCAAAGCTCCACTGAAACCTTTTTAGTATCATTGCAATGTGTGACCCACTGGCAGTTGGTGGCTGTGTTTGCAAGACATTTGCTGGAAAATGAACTCAAGTCTCTCTCAGGAAATGGGTTCTTTTCTGAAGAAAGCAATAAATCAACCATTGTCTGTAGAGGATTTTTTTTCATCAAAGGGGAGAATTTCTCTTTGCTTATTTAAAAAACAAAAACAAAAAAGGTCCTGACTGAATTATGACCTCTATGAATCTGTCGATGTGACTGATAAGCCAAAACCAAACTTTGAGAAAAATTAGAGATGTAAGTTTTGTCCATATAAGATCAGCTCTGTGCTTATATGTTCCATAAAAATAATTACTGCACTTGTAGAAAAGGAATAATAATTATACTGCTAAAGAATAGAAACATTTGAATTATGACTTTGGCAAAGAATATTGAAATTGCCATGGACTGGCATCTGTCTTGGAACAAGGATAGTCAGAATGTTCCTTAGAAGCAAGGATGAATACAATTAGTTTCACATGCTTTGGCCATGCTACCAGCGGGACCACCATCAAAACCCCTGCCGCCCAGGTGACTCTGATCCACATTAACCCTAGAGGAGAGAATGGCACTGTCCCTTGAGGTTTCCCAGACTTCCCTTCTTATTTCAGAAACACCTGGAACCTTTAGAAAATGCCAGTGCCGTGTCAAAAACCCAGAAGAGCTCAAAGAGCAAAGTCAGTACCTCTGCTCCCATCGAAAAATTGTAAGTAGAATGTGTAAACTTAGACAGTTCAGCATTTAAAGGATGGAAAACGCTTGAAATGTGGAGCATGAAAAGCTAATATAGAGGAGGACTTTGGTTCTCCTGGGCCACTCTCAGACTTAGGGCAGCAAGCCTGGCATTGTCAAGAGCAAGTGGCTTGTGGCTCCAGGGAAGGAGTGCTGAGCTCAATGAGGGGCTGAGGTGGGTCTGACCCCCCCAGTCAACAGCCTGAAGTCTTTATTCTCTAGTCACTTTTTGGAGTGGGAGACCCCTGGACCAGAACCCAAGGCTATCGAAGCTATTTCACTGATCTAAAAGACTGAAACCCAAAACACCAAACTCAGTGCAACGTTCATGTACCTAGGAGGCAATTGAGGTAAGAACTAATGTTTCTTAAGTTGGAGCTGGGATTTATTGTGATCCCAAAGATCTAATTCTAGATCTAGATCTAGTTCTAGAATCTATAATTATTCTCTTAGTTTATTGTTACTTAGACATTAATAACATGTCGCATCACTCTTTTATTGTTGAATTAGGTGAAAGTTCATAAAGCAGAGCATTATTGTACATTCAACTCACATACATTTTGTTTCAACTCATCCACTATAATCCTTGCAACATACTCTCATTGTTGCACATTTATTGTGTGCTTTCGTGTTTCCTGCTTCCCTTCCTCTTTCTTTCCTGACCCCATGAACATTGTCACTGGGTAAACACTGCCTTTTAGATTTAAATGGCTGATTATGGTACCACAGGATAAGTTCGGTTACAGACTTGAACTCTTTGAAGCTCCCATGCATGTATCGAGAAGAGTAGATGGTTTGGCTGTGCTGACTTTCTTATGCAGCCTAGAGTTCCTTCCTGTGAATAAACAAACCCGTGTGTTTCCCCCACAACCCCCACTTCAGTTGGTGCCCTCAAGCTGGTGCATGCACATTATGATGCTTAGACCTGCACTTGAGATTACTCAAATGTTACTTGAATTGAAATCCAGATGGTAGCATTCCCTCTATACATAATGCGGGTTTCAAGATAGGCACCAACCCAAGTGAAAAAATTGCTATCAGTTTGTTGTTCTATCTGGAACCATAGAAAAATGATTAGTGAATACCACTGAGATAAGCAACAGTAGAGGTTGTTCTAAGAAAAGCAAGTTAAAGGCTAAATAAAGATCAGTGATTATTTTCTGCTATAATTTTGTTGGCTTAATAATTGGAAGGTAGAAAGATGATAGATGATAGATAGATAGATACTTATCAAGTAATATTGATTCAGGATGATTCATGCATGATAGAGCAAACTATTGCCAGGTCTGCATCATGCTCATAACCACCAAGTTCACACCCATTGTTTTGACTACTACCTCCATCCTTATTACCATTTTAGCCTTACTAGCCTGCTTCTTCACCAATCATGATGACTTAGTTCAACAATTGATTCCCTCTATTGATTTACTAGAGGAAAGTGAATTGGACAGTGTTCTACTATGCTCTATAAGGTTTTCGTTGATTAATATTCAGAGATAGATGACCTGGCCTTTCTTCCTACTCTGTTTGTATTTTGAAGCTCCTCTGAAGCCTGTCTACCATGAGTGATCCTGCTGGTATTTGACCCACGGTGGCAAAACTTCAAGCAACAAAGTAGCACATAAGCCACCACAGTACAACAAGCTCACAGAAGGGTGCTTGTTTTATATAGCATGCTAAGTTACATATTCAAATCAATGTGTACATGAGAGCTACAAAGAGATCAGAACATCTGTAATGTTCTCTAAGGCATTTGCTTCTGCCCAGAATCCACCAAGAATGTCCAACTTCACCCTTCTCCCAACTCTGTCCCATTCAGGTGTTGTGCCTGAGATAATGAAACCAGGCAAGCCCACAGAGATTTCATTTTCCTCCTCACAAATTTTTAATAAAACTCTTTGAACAACAGAATTGGGCATCTCTGAAGCCTGAAATTAAACTGATAAGATGAAAGATTACTCACTTGTCAGTCAACGCCAAACACTGCATCATCAATACAAATTCAAGGGGATTTTTTTGGGTCTAAATCTGCCAACAATGTACAGTTCTCCATGTGGACTCTTTCCTTTTTATTTTAAAGGGGGGAAAATCCAGCACCCAGTGATAGAAAAGAGACACTTAATTATCCATGTCTAATAGCATATTACAAGCACAAGAATTTGGAGAGAATATCATTTTCAATAAGCAAATATCCTTTATTCAGATTCATAGTGATCATTTTCAATAAGCAAATATCCTTTATTCAGATTCATAGTGACACAGTGTTTTGCCATTGTTTGGTCAATGTAACTCACTCATCAGCCTTTCAAGAGGAATAACTACACAAATTTCCAAGGTGGCCACATTATTCTTACTGTTCAAGTAGATTTTAATGCCTCTTCTTGCCCCTGATCAATAAGCATGCAGCACTGCTGGCCTCGTGGTATGTATGTTCTAAAGGAGAAGACCAACAACAATAATTAAAAATGGCAGCTCGGGTTGAAACTTATCACTTAGTAGCTCCCTTTTCAGAACCCATCTCCCAATATTTCCTCTTCTTCCTCTCTCCTTTCTTTCCCGTCCCTTCCTTTCCTTTCCCCTGTCCTCACGGTCTCATCTCTCTTCTCCTCTTTTTTTACCTTATGAATATCAATATCTTGGCTATTGAGCATTGCCCCTCAACAAGATGGTCTGGCATAGTGGCCTCCACAATGGTCTCAAATATGAGGATAACCGTGAGTATGACACAGACCTGGGTGGTGTTGTGTTTTGTTGTACATAGGCTTTCTGAACTGACTTGATGGCCCCTAATGATAACAACAATCATCATAGACCTGGGAGGAAGGTTGCAACACAAAAGGTCCCTGTTTCTTTCTAAATGCATCATTGGACATATTTCTCATCATACACTTTATCACCAAAAGGGAGACATTCTACAGCTACCTGTTAGTTTTCTTAACCTTCTTGCTGAGTTTTTCATGCTAATAGACCTTGGGTCCTGGCCCAATATCCTAGTGTGTGTGTGTATAAAAACCAAGGTCCTCTTGTTAAACATGACTGCAGAAAACAATGCCCTGTTACTGTGGATTCTGAACTAATGTCAGATGGTTTTTCCATGTTAGAGCATTGAATTCAGATAGAGACCTGTGGTATACTGGAAGACGTTTCTGGGTGGTAGAAACAATTAAATGCTCTGCTATTAACCAAAAAGTTGGCAATTCAAAGCCACCGAGATGTGTTTTGAAAGAAAGATCTGAACAGCTACTTCTGAAAAGTCGCAGTCATTGAAAAATCCATGGAACACATATGGCTTGGCTATGAGTTGACAACTGAAAGACAACAATTTTGCTAGGGGTATCATTCAGTTGCTTGTCTCAGGTCAAGTTTATGGTGTGTGTGTGTGTGTGTGTTTGTGTGTGTGTGTTTGTGTGTGTGTGTGATATTTCGCGATGCGTGGGCCATGGTCCAGGCATCATACTATATATATATTCAACTCGAGTGGTTTGACTGAAGAGAATGTTACGAGGGGCTATATGGAGAGATGCACATACAGTAAAGAGTGAAAACACGAGGTGGTGACACATCCAGAAATGAGCAAGAGCGGAAAACCATAACTGCTTCCAGGACAGAGGGAGGAGACAAGAGGAGGTTACTTGTTGAACTGTCTTGTCAGACATAGAGGCTCAGGGAGGCATTCAGGGAGCAGAGAAGGTGGGTCGCCCCACCCCCCTTCTCCAATCTCAAACTCACCCAGAAGTCAGCCAGTCGAGAGCTGGAGTAACTTGGTTGTAGAGGACAGCTGTTGGGTACAGAGCAGGGTAGGGGAAAGGCGGATAAGGGCATTTACAGGAGCAAGAGGGGAATAAGGAGCACAATGACTAACACCATTTACTGGCTGTTTTTCTATATTGGGTGTCTTCGACAACTCCTACAGCAGTCAATCGATACTGCTTCCTTCCTTAAGTTGTAAGAGTCAAATATTGAGCAATGTCACATTTGGTAAATGGTCTTCCTGATCAGAGCACAAAGGTGACCTAATTAAATCTACCGCTTTTAAATTAGCCTATTTTCAGCAATCAGCTCGTGAACAGTTTTTCTGGTCATGTGTGTCCTGACATGGACTCTTTCTCCCCAAAGGTCTTCTCTGACACTTAGAGGTAAAAGATGATTTCAAAAAGAACATAATCATTTTCTTTCTAGGTAAACCCCTAAGACTATTTTTCTTCTATTCAATTTATTTCCTCTGTCATATTTTCCTTTGTAAAGAAAGTTAGATCTGGAAAATCATCTAAGGTTACCTTACGGTAGCAGAGGCCAAACAGATGAAAACACAGCTATCTGGTGGTGTGGAAGTTTGTCACCCACAGCCTGGCTAGACTGCTGCTTTTCCAAGGGCTGTGGTTTCTGGCTCTGACTACAATCCTTTCATGGGTTACATTACAGACCCTAGAAATTCCCTTCTTAGATGAAAGTGTTTCTTTTCTTTTCCTTCATAAGAGAACCATTCTGGGAAACTTTGCCGAAGGCATACATCCACAGACTCCCATCTAATTCAAAGAAATATGAGGGTCAGCTATTGTTTATCATGAAAAATGACCCCGGTCTACTTCTTTGTCCATCCTGAGAAATAGATGTCTCCCCAGCTTCCTCAGAAAACCCTTTTTCTTCAGTCAGTTTCCCTGTGTGAAGTGAGAGAAGCAGTCTTTTAAACTGATATTGATCGACAGGCTTCACCAACTCAAAGCCCCACAAAGGGCATGCCAGCTCATCTTAAAGCTGACTTTATTAGTAACAGCACTTCATTAGCAAAAGCATTACTAATTAGACTTGGGATTTATGTTTCTGTTCACTGGAGAATGCTTCATAAGCACTTCCCACTAGCTCCCTCAATAGCCCTCTCTACCTCTACAAGATAAGGAGGAGATGCATGAAAGAAATTTTGTCAATATTAAAATATGCTTTGTTGAGATCCTTGAGGTCTTACTATGGGACAGGAATCATGCCACGGGGCTCTTCGAAGTTCCATTGTCAGGGTCTGAAAAGCTGAATCTCCACCCGCAACAAGTTTATCTTCTGCCTAGCCCACCCTGCATATCATTAAGTTCGATTTTGGCAAGTAAGAAATGGAAGTGAGCATAGCTGTTTTCACCTGGATGCTGAGGCTCTGGAGTGGCCTTGTCACGGGAGTCAATTCTGAGCCATAGCTATCCTGTAGGAGAGTAGCCTCTGTGGGTTTCTAAGATTGCAAATGTCTACAGGAGCAGAATGCCTCAGCATTGTCCTGTAGAGCAGCTGGTAGTTTTGAACTGTTGGCCTTGAGGTTAGCAACACAATGGCTAACCCAGGATGTCACCAGAGCTCCCTAGGCTATGATGTCTGAAGATCAAATATCAGTCAACACGCTGTTCCGGGGTCGTGCAAATGACTAACGTTTTTGGCTACTAACTAAAGAGTTGCAGGTTTGAACCTACCCAGAGACCCCTCAGGAAAAAGGCCTTTGTGATAGACTTCTCAAATCTCAGCCATTGAAAGCCTGATGGAGAACAAATTCTTTCTGATACACATGCAGTTGCCAGGAATTAGTGTAGACCCTACCCTACTGATGGTGGATGCTCAGCCAACAGCACAGGAGAAAATTCATCCATAGCATATTCATTGACTCACATTCCTCTTGCACTTGTTTAGTTAACAGTCTATTTACAGGCCTGAAATAGAAAATGTTCTTGTTTTTCAAAGTTTAACTTTCTTTAGAAACAAACTTGAAATGAGTTGTGTGGTAGTCAAGATTTTTTGTGATCTTGAGTGTGCCTGGACTCTCAGTAGTTTAGAAGTTAAGACCTAGTAATTCTTCATGATGGTATCTGTGTTACTCTGGTAGACTGGATAAACAAATTCATAAGCACGCATTGATATATATATATATATATATATATATATATATATATATATATCAGAGAGAGTTTTATATAACAGGTAATTTTACATTAAGAAAACATCTCAGCCCAGTCCAGATCAAATCCATAAATCTAATATTCACCCATATGCCCTACAGTAATCTACAAAGTCCTTCAGACTCATGAAACACATGCAATGACACCAAATGCAGGACGATCAGAAGCCAGGGGGTAGAAAGTCTTTGATCTGGTAGTGTTGTAAGCGTCTCAGCACAGGCAGGAGGCCCCACGTGGCTTCTGTAGGTCCACGTATCAGGCTAGATCAGAGTAGATCGAGGTGGTTTCTTCTCAGGGATGTCTCACAGGGAACCAGCTTTGTCAGTAGAGTCTGTCAGGCAGATGGCATTGTCAGTAGAAAGTTTCTAAGGGAGTTAGACACTTGGAAGTGTCTCCTGCTACCAAGAAGGAATTGCCACATTTCCCAGAATTCTTAGAGGAGAAGCCCACACACAGACAGAAGTCTCATGGCTATCTCTAGATTGGCAGACTAGATGCCACCCTAATCCTTAAATCAACACCCGATTGGGTGATTGCCACCATATCTCACACAAATGTAATCATTTTCATAATGAGATCTGCTGTGAGCAGCCATTGAATTAAAGGGCTGTTTCTTCAGAGGCGTGGCCTGTCTCTAACGTAAGTGGATGCTGTGCAAAAGCGTGTTTGCTTTCTTGCTGTCCTAGATCTTGCATCTGCCAGGGTAGTCAGCCTAATGTCTAGCGTGGTGCACTTATTTAGATTGGTCCTCACTGCTTTTGAGTCAATTCTGAGTCATAGGGACCAACCATGTAGGACAGGCCCTGTACGTGAGACTGTAACTCTCTTCAGGCTTATAAAGCCTATCTTTGAGGACAAGGGCTACTGACCTTCTTGCATATAATCAGAGAGGCAGATCATTGCTTGTTCCTGATTTAAGAGAAAAAAGCCATATTTACTGCACATATTATGAGATATGGGTTATCTTCTGAAATGAGTCTGGTGACTTTAAAAACGTCACTGTCATCGGGTTGTTTCTGACTCACAGCAATGCTATACAGCCACCTGGAACTGTCCCTCTGGGTTTCCACGTCTATACACTCAATTTCCTTCCTGTTTGCAGCCCAGTCTGTAACCACTGTGTCACCAGGGAACAAGCCTCAAACTCCCAGAAGCTGACATTGCATAAGCCTGTTGAGTTGCTCAGATGATGTGCAGACATGCAGCAGGTCTGTGGACACCTGCATTTTTATGACCTTGTGATAAGCTGTTGCTAATAATTGTTTGAGTACTACTGAGAAATGATTACATTTCACCCTGAAAATCAGATGTTATTCTTTCCCTGTTAAAATGTCCTCCTCTTGAAATTAGTCTAAAATCTAACACCTTCATGGCTTATAAGACCTTCATGGCTTATAAGATTGGGTCACTTCTTATTTTACAGTCTCCCCAGCCATCCAGATGTACTGAACTTGAGGTCTGCTTTTGTTCCCCAAACACCCTAGCCTTCTTATTATCTCAGAGTCTTTGCAATCCTAAGTATGTCATAACTTAAAGCACTCCTTTCTCGGGGGCCATATGTCCTTGGGCCCTTTGGCCCTGGCCCAGGAATGCTCTTGCTAATCATCTCACCCAATTTTATTTTATTTCCTTTATGGCAATGATAAAAATCAGAGTTTTCTCCCCCTACCCACGTTTTCTCTCTTCATACTAACAGTTCCAGAGTGTGGGAACTACAGTATCTTTATCAACTAAACCAGAGCCTGATACCTACAAAACTCAGAATTATTGAATGAAGTAAATGAATCCCATCATTAATATTCATCACCAATTCCACATTTCAAGTGCATCAATTTTTCTGTGGCCTGCCTTTTCCATTGTCCAGTTTTTGCTTGCATAGGTGATGACTGAAAAATAAGGTTGCTAACCTAAGCCCCGGTGGCACAGTGGTTGTGTGCGGGACTGTGGCCCACAGGGTTGGTGGTTCAAATCCAGCAGCAGCTCTCCAGGAGCAAGGCTGGGCTTCCTACTCCCACCAGGGCAGTTGTGTGAAGAAAAAAAAAAGAAATGAAAAATAAGACTGCTTAGGTCAAGTGTACCTTCATCATCAAAATGACATCTTTGTTTTTTTAAGATTTTAAAGAAAGTTACATTGGACTGATAAAAGAATGAACAAAGGTGAGTTGGAAGAATTTATGCAGAATGCTCTTTACATGTAAAGATAGAGAGATTTTTGTCTCATGTATTTTGAAATGCTTTCAGGAGTGACCAGCCCCTGGAGAAGAGCATTATGCTTGACAAGTAGCGAGTCAGTGATAAAGAGAATGATCATCATAAAATGACTACAAAGATGAATTTAAACACATGCTATTGTGAGGCTGGAGCAGGACTCGACAGCAGTGTCATAATGTGATACATAATGTTGTAAGTTGAAGTTGACTTGATAACACCTAACAATTACATTGCTTAGTGTGGTAGTTACATAATCTCATGTCAGCTGGAGGATAGGAAGAGTGAAGAGGCTGAGTCTTCAATGAGGTCAATGAGCCTGTCAATGAGGTCACAGCCTATGCCTCTTTGTAGGCCTTCTCATGAGGATTCTGGGAACTTCCTCTTTTCCTCCTAGTTTTGGGACACTCTTTCTCTGCCTTGGTCCTCCTGCTGCCAACTTAAATGGAACCGTGCTGATGGCAGCCAGAGTCCTGGAGATGCTTCCACTGCCACTGGATCCTCAAGATTTTTCACCCACTTGCCTGTGATCTTCCTGCATGTGCTGTGAGTCTGAAGAGGAATTTATAAACTAGGATCTGACACATGGGCTGATGTTGGCCTTACCAACTTGATCTGGACTGGGCTGGGATGTTTTCTTTCTTTTTAAAAAAATAAATCATATTATTGGGGCCTCTTACATAATCATATGGTTGGGGCTTTTTATAACAGTCCATACAACAGTCCAGTTGTATCAAGCACATTTGTACGTGTTTCCATCATCATTTTCATTTTCTTTCTACTTCAACGCTTGCTATAGTTCCTTTTATTTCCCTCCCCTTTCTACCTTCCCACCCTTATGAATTCCTGATAAATTATAAACTATTACTATTATTTTCATATGTACACTGCCCACTGTCTCACTTCACCCACGTTTCTGTTCTTTATTCCCCTTAGTTTGTGTGTGTGTTACATGTCGATCACTCAAATCAGATCTCCGTTTCTCTTTCTCTCTCCACTTTCCCCTACATTCATGGTATCACTATTCCCAATATTGCTCCTGTTTATCTGTCCTGTACTCTGTGTGTTGAGAGCTCTAATCTGTACCAGTGTACATGGTCCAGTCTAGCCAGATTTGTAAGATAGAACTGGGGTCACAATAGTGGGGTGAGGGGAGCATTAAAAAACTTGAGAAATGCTGTGTGTTTCATTAGTGTTGTGCTTCACCTGAGCTGTCTCAGTCTTTCCTTATTATCTTTCTGTGAATGAATGCCCAATTGCCTACGGATGAGCTTTGAGTCTCTACTCTGGCCCCCATCATTTGCATGGGTATATATTTTTTCTGATGCTTGATACCTGATCCAGTCGACACAGTGTGATCACACAGATTGGTATGCTTCTTTCAAGAGGGTTTTGTTGCTTCCTTGCTCCATGACCATTTGTTTACCTTTAAGTCTTCAAGACCCAAGACATTAAGTCTTCTAATACCTGGACACCAACATCTTTCTTCATCACATGTACTTATACACCCATTTTGATTTCAAGATCATGTCAGGAAGATGAGCTTCACTGAATGCCAGGTTATTAGAATAAAGTGTTTTGCATGAAGGGAGGAAGACTAGAAGCCCAATGTCCATCTGCTATCTTAATACTTAGCAACATTTAAAAATAGATAGGATGTTTTCTTAATATACAATTGCTTTTTGATGTAAAGCACTTTCATCCCAAGACAAAAACATAACACACTAGCATGAAGCAGGGACTCAATAGAGATGCCTGTGAGACTAGTCCCATTACTAACTAAATGGAAAGCCCCCCTCCCTCCAGAAGAATTTCAGAGAACAGCACTGAAACCATAGCTCGAGGAGAAGCATGTATCTGATCATAGCACACAGGAGCAAATGGAGGGGAAGGAAAAAGGAGTGAAGCACATCCTGGCCCACCAATCCCTGAGGAAAATATTTCTGCTCAGAGCATCGAATACACAGAGAGGAACATAGGGTCAGCCCCACCATGAGACACAACATCCCTCTCTTACCCACAGCACTACGGAGGACAACCCTGGAAGTCCACTGCAGGGATTGTGCCCACTCAAATCAAACCACACTGAAGGGAAATACTAAGGACATGTAACAGAACAGCAAGGGGAGCAGTACAATGAAGTCCCCAGAGAACACCAAAATTTAACTGTGGGACCAAGGTGTGGCACCCCATCACATTGCATTGGAAAATACTCATAAAGGACAACAAATAGACCTTGAACTCTTTATAGGCTTTTTTTTTTTTTTTTTGGTCATTGGCTTGTTATTGGAGCTATTGTTTTATTTTCTATTGTTACTTTGTTTTGCTTGGTCTTGTGTTTGTGCATATTATTATCTCTGTAGGTCTATCTAGATAAGATAGGCTGGATAAGCAAGCTGGAGAAGAAAACAACTGGGTGACAGTTCCTGGGATGACAAGGGAGAGGGGGAGGCAGGGAAAAGGAAGAAATGTTAACACACAAAGAAATAAGGGAACAACAAGTGACTGAAAATCAATGGCTGGCAGGGTGTAGGAGGTCTGGTGGGGCTTGATCAAGAGGGATGTAACCAAGAGGAATTAATGAAACCCGAATGAAGTCTTAACATGATAGTAGGACAAAAGGAAAGTAAGAGAAAACAGAGGAAAGAACTAGGAGGCAAAGGGCATTATAGAGATATAAAATGCAGGCATGTACATATATAAATATACTTATACGATGATGAGAAAATAGACCTATGTGCATATAATTATTGGTTTAGTATTAAGAAAGCAGATGGACATTGGATCTCTACTCAAATCGCCCCACAAGGCAAAGACACTTTGTTCTATTAAACTGGCATTCCATGATGCTCACCTTTCTGACATGATCCCTGAAGGCAAAGCAGATATATAAGCAAATGTGGTGAAGAAAGCTGATGGTGTCCGGCTATGAAAATATATAGCATCTGATGTCTTAAGGCTTGAAGATAAACAAGCCACCATCTAGTTGAGGTGCAACAAAGCCCACATGGAAGAAACACACCAGCCTGGTGTGATCACGAGATGTTGATGGGATCAGGTATCAGGCATCAAAGACCCAGTGCAAAAAATCATAATATGAATGAGGGTGGGAGTGTGTAGCGGATGCCCAAAGCCAAGCTGTAGGCATTTAGATATCCCATCACAGAAGGGTCATGGGGAGAAGATGGGCAAATGAGGGTGCAGTATAGTACCCATTCACATACAGCTTTCCTCTGGTTCTTTCATGCTTCCTTCCCCCACTATCATGATCCTAATTTTGCCTTACAAAGCTGACTAGACCAGAGCAGTACATAGATATAGATAGGAGCTGGAAACATAGGGAATACAGGACAGATAAACTCCAGAGGATCCATATTGAGAGTAGTCATACCAGGAGGGGAAGAGGAAGGTGGTGGGAAGAAAGGGAGGTCCATTTACAGTGATGTACTGATAACCCCCTCCCAGGGGGATGAACCACGATAAATGGGTAAAGAGAGACATTGGACAGTGCGAGATATGAAAAAATATATATCAAGTGTTAATGAGGGAGGGAGAAGGAGGGAAGGGAAGGGAAAAAATGAGGAGCTGATACCAAGGACTCAGGAAGAAGGAAATTTCTTTGAAAATGATGATGGCAACATATGTACAAATGCACTCGACACCATGGATGGTTGGATGGATTGGTGATGAGTTGCATGAACTCCCAATAAAATGATTTATCAAAAAAAAAAAAAGAAAAAGCACTTGGTTATTAGTATAGATTCAAAATGTAAATCATTTGTGTTTGTAAACACCCTGTATTTCTTTTTTTTTTTAACATGCCGAAGTTCTATTGTCCATAATTTTGGAACAAGAACTATTCAGATATAAAATGCCAACCCATCACAATATTAACTCTTTATTATATACATATGCATGCTTATGAATTTGTTTCTCTGGTCTACCTGGAATAACACATTATTTCATAAATTTCAAAGTTGAATTGTACTCTATGGGGTTTTCAGTGGCTGGTTTTTGTTTAATTTGAAAGTAGATCACCTAGGTTTTTGTTGTGGAGGAACTCTTGAGTAGTACAAAACAACGAAATTCTTGGTTAGCAATGGAACATATAACTATTTGAACAACCCCTAGACTTTTTAGATCCATGTTTTACTAAAAATGAGGTGACACCTCTGGTTTCCTCTGCAATAATTAGAAACCATTTATTTCTTTTTTTGTTAGGTATTTCCACTAGTAGAAGATGTGATCTTGTATATTAATTTTATGCCTTTTTTTTCCCATGCTGCTTGGTGTTTTTTGTTTTTTGCAATAGTTACAAGGTTATAAAGTGATACAAAGAGGATTACATTTCCCTCTTAGTTGTCATGATATCAGGACTTGTATGTTGCTGTGATGTTAGAAACTTTGTCTTTGGTATTTCACGTACCAGCAAAGTCACATGGCATGTAGGCTTTGACACAGCTTCCAGATGAAGACAGACTAGAAAGCAGAGTGGGGGAATTAACTTATATATATAAAAAAGGCCACTGAAAACCATATGCATACCAGAGGAACATTGCTGACACAAGGTCAGAAGATGAGCTCCTCAGTTTGGAAAACATTCAAATTAGGATTGGGGAAGAGCTTCCTCCTCAATGTGGACTTGACCTGATGATGTGGATGGAATAGAGCTTTCAGGATCTTCAACTCTTGAGTTTCAAAATTGAAGAATACTATAGGCAACCTACTAAATGATGTAGGAATCATCAAATGATGGAGAAATACTCAGGGTTACAATAAGAAAAATAATTGGTTGATGATTAAGAATCAGTGTCATTGAAAGAAGAAATCCAAGATGCACTGAAGGCATTAGCAAAATACAATTTGTTGAAACATCTCAGTCGATATTTCCAAAATCCATGTAATACCAATTAAGGTGTTTCAATAAATAATGCAACTCTGGATGTGCTTACTTGTATGCTAAGTTTTTTTTTTAAAGACAACTGTTTTGCTAACTGATGGGAAGAGATACATCTTTATGCTGATTTTAAAGAAAGGTGATTCAATAGAATGCAGAAATTATCAAATAGTATCATTAATATCACAAGCAAGTCTAGGATTCTTGAAGATAATTCAATAAAAGCAGTTGCAGCAGCACTTCTCTGGCAGGCAGCTGCCAGCAATTCAACTTAGGTTTAGAGGAGGACATAGAACCATTGCAGGTTGATGTCAAAGGGATCTTGGCTGCGAGCAGAGAATGCCACAGAGATGTTTAGCTGAGTTTTGTCTATTAGGAAAAGGCATTTGACTATGTGGTTCATAACCAGTTATGAATGTGAAGAATGAAAATTCCAGAACACTTAATTGTGCTCACATGTAACTTTTATGTGGGCCACGAGACAGTTGGTCAGACAGAATAATGGAATTCTGTATGGCTTAAAATCATGGAAGGTGTACACGAAGGTTGTTTTACTTGCAGGGTTTAAATTTTATGTTAATTCAACACAGCTATCACTTGTTTTACTTCTCTAAAGAACCCAGCATAGTACCCACTTTATCGTACTAAATTAGGTTGTTTGTTCAGGAAGTAGTCCAAGACGCAATCTATCTATATGGGAAAAGTATCAGGAATGGACTAAGATTTATAAAGTAGGATATGCTGATTAAAACCTTGCTTGCTGAAAGCTAAAGCACTTACTGATGAAAATAAGTGACTACAGCCTTTGGTATGGATTACATCTCAGCATAAAGAAAACAAAAATCTTCACAACCTAACCAATAAGCAGTATCATGCTAAATGAAGAAAAAATTAAAATTACCCAGAAAAGTGGGTGAAGAGATGTTGGACAGTGTAAGATCAGACAAAATAGTAATTTATAAACTATCAAGGGCTCATGATGGAGGGGGCAAAGAGGGAAGGGAAAATGAGCTGATACCAAGGACTACTTGAGCTGATACTCAAGTAGAAAGCAAATGTTTTGAGAATGATGCGGGCAGCAGATGTACAAATGTGCTTGACACAATGGATGGATATATGGATTGTGATGAGAGTTGTACAAGCCCCCAAGAGAATGATTTTTAAACAATTTGAGTTGTCAAAGTTTTTATTTTACTTGGATGTACAATCAATGCTTATGAAGTGGCAGTTAAGAAATTAAATGATGTGTCTCTGGGCATGACAGATCCGAAAGATGTTACCTTGAGAACTAAGATGCACTTGACCCAAGCCACGACACTTTCCATGACCTCATAGGCACTAAACAATGAATGAAAAGGTTAAAACAAGAATGGATGTCTTTGAGTGTTTGTGTTGGCAAATCATGATGATTGCCCTGTGGATGCCCAAAGGAGGGAACAGATCAATGTTGGAAGAAGTTCAGCCAGAATATCTCTGAGAGGTAAGGATGCCAAAATTTTGTCTCATTTTATCTTTAGAAAAGAGCATCTTGCTTGGTCAAACAAGGGTCAGACACAAGAGAGAAAGACCCTTAACAAGATGGACTGATGAAGTGGCTGCACTCATGGACTCAAATATAGGAATAATTGTGACCAGGGCATAGAACTGGGTGGCTATGAGTTAGAAATGACTGGATAGCACCTAAAAACAATAAGAACAATATCCCTAAAATATACATTAAAGGTTTAGTTTGGTACTGGCTTGTTTGACTTACTAAATGGCTCATTTTCAACGAAGATTGAAAAGAAGAGGAAGGAAGGTGCAGAAGACCTTGATCACCCCATGTCCTGGAGGACAGAGAGTAAAGTGGGGAATATAGCCATGAAGGGACAGACCTGGGGTTGCACAAGAGGCAGGAAGAGTGCACGGGGAGGTGGGGGTGAAAGATGGCCAGTGCCAAGAAGCCATGTGGAAGCCAAACCAAAGTTTGGCTTCATCACACAGGTAGGCTCATCTGTCTCAGGAAGGGAGCCTTTCTTCACAGATGCCTGGACTCCAGCCCTCAGACAGACACAAGACTGCTAAGCTTGCATATGACTGCTTCCCCTTGTAGGTAACTTTGAACATACTGGGGGGGGGGGGATGTGGGGACTGCTTGGCTTCTCAGAGAGGCAATGCTATGGTGGAACAGACTTATGTGGTGGAACAGACATATACTGGGGTGCAACTGAAGAGGGGGAAATTCACCCTGTGAGCAGAAGCATATTTCTATAGGGATCTAGAAGCACAAGAACCTTTTTTTTTTTTTTTGGTCATTTATAAGCTCAATGACTTTCATTTCTAATTTGGGGACCTTGCATAATGTACCCTTAGGGACTCTGGCATTGACAAAACAAAATGTAGACTGCATGTTTCATAATATGCAGCTTCAAAGGCAAATAGTACAGCACTGCTGGTGCAGCTCTTGATGCTATTAATGCATAAGGATGAGGGGTGGCTCAGCCCATTTTCAAGGGTTCCCAGGTAGGAGCCCTTGAAGGAATTCATTCTTGGGTGGCTGACAAAGTCTTTACCCTGCCCCTCTTCCTGCAGGCCAAATTCCTCCTACCCAATTATGAAAATTCATCATGGTGCAAATGACGTGAAGCTTAGCTTCATTTTATTTGATATTCTCTCTCTCTCTTTCTCAGAAAGGAACTCACCAGTCCTAATGCCCTTCTTACAGTGACCTTTCTTTTAATTCCAGAAGGAGGAACCCATTTTTAGTCTTTTTCCCTACCACATCAATAAGAATTGGAGGTATTCTTGGTGGAACCTCGGGCTGACTGCATCTTGTGTTCCTTCAAGGAATATAGCCTGTTGGCCTTTGGTGAACTCTTAGGAACACTGGTCTAGTTCTGGTGCTGGTGGGGAAACAGCTAGCTGGGAAGAACACGCAGCAACCCATAGGGCCTATTCTCCTGGGCTACTGCAGCTGCTGTGAAAGTCAGCAGGAGCACCTGTCTTCCTCCTCCTCTGTGGTAACTGCTGCCTGCACTGCAGGGGACACACACACACACACACACACACACACACACAGAGTGGTGGGTGGGGGGTGGGAGGGGAGGGCAGGGTACACACTACCCAGTCTGCCTTTCCATGACCCTGAGAATCTCTGGCCCCACCCCGTGCTTTTTCTTTTGCTGTTTCATATGAACAATTCTAGGGGCGTGGGCTGTTCATCTTGCCCTGTTTTCTTGCTTTACTGATGACTATTCCCAACCCCTGCTATTGGGAAAAGGGCTGGGTCCTGGCTTCTGCATCATGTTTGCTTTCTGTGCTATTGTTTATAACCTCAGCATCTGCTTCAAATAAAAGTCCATCCAGCTGCTTCTCCCAGCCCAGTGTCTGCTCTGGGATGAAAGGGTTAACCTTCAGCGGGGCGCAGAGCAAAGCACCAGCCTTTCTGCACCCGGGCTGATTGGCTGTGGGGCTTACCATATTAGGAATGTGTGAAGTGAAGATTCAGCTCCCAGAGTGCACAGCAGGAGCTGTCCTGTCCGTCTGGAAAGAAGGAGCTATATTTAGTAATGCACATTGGGGAATAGCAGTTGAAATGTGGGAATTGGTTGCTGGAATGCAGATGTGTAGTTAATCTTCGCCAATCCCGAGGAAAGATATACTTGGAGACCCTGGGATCCAGCGGGACCTCCTCCCACTCCCTCCAAATGGTCTGATTAGCATCTTTCTTAAGTAGTGGAAGAATAATTTGTCTCTTTCATTTGCCAGCTTTTTTTTTTTTAAGTGGGGGAAGGGGAGCATGATTATTGGAGGAAACAACTCAAATTTTTGTAAAAGCCCCTTGCCCCTCCCCCATCCCATATCAGGGTAAATAACCACTAATTTACTCCCCAGTAACTGGATGGTTAATATTATGGGTGGAATAATTTCATTACCCCATGATTTCTCTCCTTGAGGATCAGATAACATCAAACATTTCCATCCCTTCTGCCTTCCCCTCCCTTTTGTTGCAAGAAGTGTATATTTGGTACTGGAATTCAATTTCATGTTACAGAGGTCTTTGTGTCTAGAATTATGACTTCTTTTAGGAAATAGAGTTGTATAATAAAAAATAAGTGTGAGTCGATTTCCTTTAAACCTATAAAATTTTGCACATAATGATAGTTCTATGAGCATAGAGATAAATTAAAATAGTCATAGATAAAATTATTATTGTATTAGATTATATACATGCAAATGCCTTGGTCAATTTACATATGGAAGTTCTGTTTAAAGATAATATACTTATCCCAAAGGGATCAATTCCAGATTCAGCGTTTACTGTTTGCTCTCTCTTTTCCTTCTCTTTTCCCTTCCGTCTCTCTCCCCTCTTTCCTAGCCTACAATACCATTTCAATAAATTAAGACTTTTCATTAGCCCAATTGCCAAGATCATTTCAAAGTCTGAGATTAGGAAACATTTCAAATATGGAATTTTCTTTGTTTCTATACTTGTTCGTGACCCTTCTAACGTCATTGAATTATTTAACCATTGGAGAGAGAAGTCTGGTAAAAATGTAGCTTATGCCTAAATTTCTGGTTGGACAGTTCATTTAAATAAAAAGTCAGGCTGAGCCCCGGTGGCATAGTGGTTGCGTATGGAACTCTGGCCCATTGGCTTGGTGGTTAAAATCCAGCAGTAGCTCTCTGGGAGCCAGGCTGGGTAGCTCCTATGACCACCCAAGGGCAGTGATGCCCCCCCAAACACAAACAAACCAACAAAAATAAAAAGTCAAAGACCTTGTGCCTATAGTCACTATCCACTATAGCTTCCGAAGTTCAGCCATGTAGATGGCTTTGTTTGAAATTGGAAGGATCATCTAATGTAGAACTGCAAACACTCTGGAGGTTAGCAAAGACCTTTTAGATAAAGCAGAAGGCTGGCTGGGGTCTGTGTAGGAAAAGCACCTCAAGGAACGGAATTTAACTGCGTCATCACGTGCAGTTCATGTGCTGTTGTGGGGCTGAGAGCTGCCACTCAGCAAAAGGGTGCTCAGGAAGGCATGCAGATGTGCATTGTGGCCAGACATAGAAGAGGTGAGCCTTAGCCATTCAGAACAGACTCAGAGGAACTGAGAAACCTGGGGTAGGGCAGATGCTAGGCAGATTTAATCCAGGAGGTAAGGAAGAGCAGTCAAGAAGCCTAAACTTTTTAGACAAATGCCTGAGGATGAAAGCTCCGAAGACGCAGGCGTCAGGCTGGAGACACCTCCAGAGACACTATGCAGAGGCAGCACAGGCTGGAGCATGGCAGCAAGCAGCCAGGGAAGTCAGTATTTAGAGGGTCAGGAAAGCAGGGGAAATTGGTGAGGGCCACTAATCAGATGCCAGGCTCCTGGATCAGAGATCTTGCAGTGATCTCTTGGAGTGATATCTTGGGAGGAGAGAAGAAGGTAAATACTATCTCAGCTCACTCAGAGACACTCGACGGAAAGGCTCATTCCCTGTGAAACATCCCTCATTCCCTGTGAGGAGAAGACACATGCAGGAATCCTAGTGCCCTCAGTTGGACAAGCCACATGGTGCAACCAGACCTTTAAAGCAGGAGAAGTCACAGAGAGACACCCGCCAGCGCTGAGATGCTTCTACCTCCATTGACTTTGCACCCACTGGCCTGTGATCTTCTTGCATTCAGCATCATTGCATATGTTTCGTGAGTCTGAAGAGAACTTTATAGATTTCTGTTAGACATATGGGCTAATATCAGACTTAGGGACTTGATCTGGACTGAGCTGGGATGATTTTCTCAATGTTCAAACTCTCCCTTATATACATATGCATGTTTATGAATTTGATTCTCTCGTCTACCCAGACTAACACAGGAACTCTCTGCTCTGTGATTTAGAGCGTGTTTCAGACTCTCTTCTGATAGCCACTTTGATCTTTTCTTTCTTTCCTGTCTTAAATTTTGATGTCTTTTTTCTTTCTTCATGAATGGTGGCCTTGATAACTTCCTTATCAATATCCATAACATTTGGATATTGAACAAGGAACACCAAAGAAGAATGCATGCTTTTGAAATGTGGAAATGAACATTGGAAGTACCCTGAGTTCTAAAAGAACAAACAAACAAAAAAGAATCTTACATAGAGGAAATATAGCCAAAGTGTTCCATAAAGGCCAGGACAGTGGTATATTGTCAGGAATGGCCAGTCCCTGGAGGACGACCTCATGCTTGGTAAAGTGGAAAAGTATCAAAGTTTAGGAAAGTCTTCAAGGAGATGTTTTGAATAACTGCAACAATGGACTCAGGCATAGGAACAATCGTGGCAGTGGTGCAGACCATGCAGTGTTTCATTCTGTCTTGTACAGAGTCACTGTGGTTTGGATCTGACTTGATAGCACCTAACAATAATAAAGAAACAACTCTTGAAATGAGTTTGTGGCTGGATCTTAAGAAAGCGATGGATACGGGGTTTCAGAATTACTCCTTTTCTTGCAAAATTTGGATATGATGCTCGTATTATTCGTTAGTGCCTATCATATGCAAGGCCTTGAACTAAGCCCTGGGCCTGCAGAGATAAACTTGACACAATTCCTCAAGAAAAATTGTGATAGACAAATGCATAAAGTACAACTCACGGAGTCCTGAATTAGCAGGTGATGGGATAAGGAGGATGAAGGGAATAAGAAAAGGCTTAAGAAGGTGGCATCTTAGAAGCCCGATGGACACAGGAAGCTGCAAAATGGGGAAAACAATGACAGTAATTCTTGGTGGTCAGAGGGAACTTCTGGAAGTAGGGATCTGTCTGCAAGCTTCCTGGTGTGGTTGAAGCAGTGGCAAATAAAGCTGGGAAAGGAGGGTGAAACCAGATTATAAAAGTCCCTAGATCCCAGAGTAAGGAGGTTAAGTTTCCTTTCAGGAAGGGTCTTGTTGACAAGGCGGGTTGACACAGGGCTCACACATGAGAAAAACTGTGAGGAGGTGCAGGACCAGGCAGTGTTTCCTCCTGTTGAACTTAGGGATGCTACGAGTTGAAACTGACTCCCTGCCATCTAACTGCTACAACGTCAGGATTCAACTTTGAGCCCATGGGGATGACTCTGTAGACCAGAGTAAGGAATGCTGGATGACTTCGAGTAAAAAAATAAATTCCAGGCAAGCAACCGAGAAATATGTAAAAGATTCAGGTAAGCAGGGTCATAACCAAACACAAATTGTCCTTCAGGGTTAACCATCTTTTGGAATAAATACATAAGTCATCTTTCTCTGCTCTGAAATACTCCGAGCCAAAGGCTAGGTCTGAGTTCCTCACCTCACTAGGATTTTCAATTTCCTTCTTAGCTGGCTGAAAGCTGATTAAAGGAACCACTATTGACATCCAACTCTTAAAGCAGAAAGATCAGCTGTCAAAATAACACATCCTGTGTCACCCTGTCGTGCTCTTTCCATTGGCCTTCTTCGGCTCTAGCAGTTGGACATTTTTCATGGAGGGAGTTCAGTAGATTTGTAGGTCTCTATGACCCAACTCTTTTTTCTCTCCATTGCTATTTGCTGGAGAAAATCACACTAGAGAGACTCTTTCCACTTCAATTCTGTTAATAAACCTCAAATGGGCACTTGGAAGACATTAATTCTAGTGAATATCCTTCCATAATAGGCTCAATTACCCCTCCAAGAAAGCAAATGCTTCCAGGAGATCTACCGGTGGCCTCTACATTGTTAATTCTGAAAGTCAAAGCTCACCTCTCATGCTAGTTGACTTTACTTGACCTATCTGCAGCACTGGACCAAGACACTCTCCTTGGAATTCTTGCTTCACATTGCCCCTGTCTACTTTTTTATCCAATTTCTCTGCAGAGGTTCTGCCATCAACATAAGATAGGAGTTTTCCATTTCCTTTTTATAGTTCTTCCTAGGGTGGTTTTATCTTGCTTCTTTGCTTTAGATACCATAAACATGCTCTGATTACTTCCAATTTCATCTTTCCTTCTGGTTGTTATTCTTAAACTTTATATTCACCTATGTGTACCAAGATCTATCTAACATCTCCATGAGGATATTTAGTAAGCTACTCTAACTTCGAAAATCCAGCTATCAAAAGATATAGCATGTGGGTTCTTAAAGGTTTGAAGATAAACAAGTAGCCACCTAAATGAGAAGCAACAAAGCCCACCTGGAAGAAGCACACCAGCCTGTGTAGTCATGAGGTGTCGATGGAATCAGGTATCAGGTATCAAAGAAAAAAGATCATATCATTGTGAATGAGGGTGAGAGGGGAGTGATGACCCAAAGACCATCTGTAGGCAACTGGACATCCCCTTACAGAAGGGTCAAAGGGAGGAAATGAGGCAGTATACATCCGGAATGAAGCATACAACTTTCCTCTAGTTCTTTAATGCTTCCTTCCACCAATATCATGATTCCAATTCTACCTTACAAATCCAACTAGACTTGTTGCTACATTCATCTACATTATCTACTTGAACTCCTCCAGCATAAGCTCCTCTTCCCCTCTTTCCTCTAGTTCTTTATTTTTTTAATTCCATTTCCCATATTTCCCCTTCCCCCATGTCCTCCCCTATGAACTTCCAGTAACTTACAAATCGTTATTACCTCTTCATATCTTACACTGTATGTGTCACTTCACTCATCTTCTCCCCCCCTCCTTTGTCCATACCCCAGATAGGAGGTCACATGCAGATCCGATAAATTTGTTCCCCCTTTCTATTCCACCATCCCTCCACCCTTCAAGTGTCATCACTCCCCACTAGTCTCAAGGGATTATCTATCCTAAAATCCATGTTTTCAACTCCAATGTGCATCTCCTGGTCTAGCCAAATCTGTCTGGCAGAATTGGGATCATGATAGTCGGTGGGAGGAAGCATTTGAGAACATTTCATTGCTACTACACTGCCCCTAGACTGGCTCATCTTCTCACTATAAGAGGATATCTCTTCACTTATTGATGGGCTTTGTGTCCCCAATCTGAACTCCCCCTCACTAATAATGATATACCTCGTAGGTCTTTGAGGCTTGATACCAGATCTCTTTGACACCTTGTGGTCATACATACTGTTATGCTTCCTCCACGTGAGCTTGCTTCTTAGCTAGATGGCCACTTATTCACCTTCATGTCTTTAAAACCACAGATGTGCATCTTTTGATAGCCAGACACCATCAGCTTTCTTCACCACATTTGCTTATGTACACATTTGTCATCAGTGATCATATCAGGAAAGTGAGCATATAATGTTATGATTATTAGTTCTTAAAACCTGACAATTGATCTCTTTGGTATCTCTTAGTCCCATAAGCTGGTGCACTTCTTACATGTGGGCTTTGTTGCTTCTGAGCTGGCTGGCTGCTTGTTTGCTATCAAGCCTTTAAGACCTCAGACGTACAAGTTTTGATAGCCAGGCACCATCAGCTTCCTTCACCACATTTGCTTATGCACACATTTGTTTTCTGTGATCGTGTCAGGGATCATGAAATGCTAATGTAATAGAACAAAATGTTCCTGCACTGAGGAAGTACCTGATTGAGGTCCAATGCCCATCTGGTGTCCTAATTCTAAGCCTATAAGTATATGCATATTGATCTATTTCCCCTCCATCATATGAATATATGTACCTATGTATATGCCAGTCTTTAATCTCTATAAATGCCCCTTACTCCCCAGTTCTTTTCTCTATTTCCCTATACCTCCTCCCGTCCCACCATCACACATAATCTATTTCCATTCGGGTTTCAATATTGCCTCTCTATTACATTAGTCTTAATCAATTCCTATCGGACCTACCACACTCACCCACCCCGCTACCAATCCTGAACCACATGCTACTCTCCCCATCCCTGGATCAGTCAAGAGTCCCTTACCCCTATATCCACCCTGGTAACAACTGTTCCACCATCCCCACCCCTAGACCAATCGTCCAGTGGTCCTAGACCACTCCATCCAGATAGACCTGTGGAGAAAATAACATACTCAAAAAAAGGGCATCCTATAATGAAGATAACAAAGAAAAGAAAACAACGAAAACATCAACAACAAAAAAAACAATATCTGGCTGAGCCCCAGTGGTGTAGTGGTTGTGCGCGGGACTGTGGCCCACTGGGTTGGAGGTTCAAATGTAGCAACAACGCTGGGCCTCCTACTTCCACCACCAGAGGGCAGTGATGCCAAAATAAGAAAAGAATACAATAATAATAATATAAAATCCTACAAATAGTTTAAGGTCTGTTTGTTGACCTCCAGGAGTGTCTCCTGGTTGAGTGGGATGGGGTGTCACAAAGTATACCTTTGATGCTCGATCTGGAGCTCCATGTTCTATTGCACACCTTAGTATATTTTGGTGTGGTTCAGTCAGACAGGGTAAAATCCTGACGCTGTTTCTCCATTGTTGACCCCAAAATGTCTTACATCAGTGAGGGTCGCTGTATTTCATATTGGGGCCAGCCCATTGTATTGGCAGTTCTGAGTGGGAATATCGTCCTTAAAGCTCAGTGGGCCAGAATGTACTTCATTCTGTCTTCCTCCCCCTGCATTTACTCTTGTGTACTCTGGTCAGGTATATCTCTCCAAGCTGCAGTTTTGGTGCTGACCTGCTGGGGGAGAGGCGGGTGCCCCAGGGGTTGGAATCTGGGATGTGCTCTCAGACTCTCCAGTGGTTCTCGGCTCCATTACAGTCAATTCCAAGAACATCTTATCTAAATTTGATTCCTGGTTTCCTGTATAGATATAAAAAATACATTCCCCTTGGGTGGGTTAGTGCCCCATTCCCTCTCTATATAACTGCACCTCACCTCCCCTATCCCGGCATCCCACCCTAGTTGGCTACTATATATAACCCTGGATTTGGTATGATCCCAGCTGTGCTACCTGGGCCTTCTCCCAGGATTTTCTGTATACTGTAGATTTTTCCCAATACCATTTTTGCATTTTTTTTTAAAAAAATTATTATCAAGCTTACCTCAGCGGACTCATATGGTACATGTCCTTTTGAGCTTGGCTAACTTCGCTTAGTATAATTTCCTCCAGTCCTTCCCATGCAGAGATGTGCTTCACGTGTTCATCACTAATTTTCAGCGATGCACAGTACTCCATTGTATGTATGTACCATAGCTTTTTAATCCACTCATCAGTTGATGGAAATTTGGACTGCTTCCAACTTCTTGCAATTGTAAACTGTGCTGTGATGAACAGTGGGGCACAGATGCCTTGTCGTGGATTCTTACTTGCCTCTTCTGGGTATATGCCCAGTAGGGGGAATTGTTGGACCATATGCTAATTCAATTTCCATCTGTTTTGGATATCTCCAAATTGATTTCCATAGTGACTGTACATACCAGCAGGTCCACCAGCATTTATTGAAGTCATTCTTAGTTTCTTGTATTAGTGTTCTGTAATTTTCATCATATAGATCTTTTGTTCTTCTAGCCAGGTATATCCTTAGATATTTCAATTTGTGTCCTTATATTCTATAGGTAGTCCCTGATTGATCTTCAAATTATGACACATATGACTTAAGATAGTTCTACTACCAAAGTCACTCCAAGGCTAGGATGCCAATCGTTCTATTTGAAGACTGATTTTTAAAGCATTCCATTTTAAAAGTGGACACCTACATTCCTTTCAAGATTCTGCTGCTATTTAATAATAGCCCAGGATATCTAGATGATCTTACTTCGATAATCTAAATAAAGAAGTGTATATATCTCCCAATACGATATCTGTGATTGAGTCTATGGGTCAAAGTGCAAATGCTACTATCAAGGCTTATAACCTAGAGTGGATGGTCAGGCAGTAGCTCTAAAAGATAGATGCTCAGTAACGATGAACAGTGTTACCTTCCTGAGAAGAAATGATGTGTAAAGGCAAGCAGGATATTTTGGGGGGGGAAATGATGACCTATGTGAGCAACATTTGCTGAAACATTTTATTGAGACAATATGATGAAAGAGTTCAGTAGAAAAGTTATCCATATGGCAAGAACGACACATTTCGAACTTGATTTCCTTGATGTGGAGCAATAAGATCATGGGTCACCAAGAAGGGAAATGACTGATCAGCATGTACTGGATTCTGAAGTGCAAAGAAATGTTCAAGGAGAAAGAACTAATGTGGAAAAGATAAGTTGTCAAAAGAAAAAAAAAAAGAAATTTTACAGTGAAAAGATGAGCTAATGTTAATTTTCTGAAAGAAATCTGGTGCTCTGGTTGCTGGAAAGCTTGAACCAAAATCCTGATGACTTTACTAAAATCAACAGGAAGACTCAGGAAACAGTGAGACAATGTTGCAAAAATCTACCAAGAATAAAAGAAAAGGGCTATAAAGACAATGCTCACTCATTTTCTGGCTAGAAATGCTCTTCCCTGTTCCCCAGATGATGCAGAACCTTCTAAAAGTAGAATTATTACTACAGCGGACTGATGCCAACATCGTTCAACTTGCCATTGTCAGAGTCAGTTTTTATTATTTCTATAAAATGGGAGCCCTGGTGGCGTAGTATCTGTGAGTGGACTGCTAACTCTTTGGTTAGCAGATCCGAAGGCGTTCTGAGAAAGACGGGGCTTTCTGGAGAGAATGAGGGTTTTCTACGGCCATCAACAGTCACAATCTTGTGAGTTGACAGGCTTGATTCAACCCCATCCTATAGAATCACTCTGAGTGGGGATTGGCTCAAAGGCAGTGAGTTTGTGTTTGAGAATCAGTGACAGTCTCAGAAGCTCACGAGGTCAGTTCTACCCTGTCCTATAGGGTTGCTGTGAATCAGAATTCACTCGATGGCAGCAAGGTTTTTGTTGTGGTGCTTCTCATGATATATTTAATTACATCTGTAAGTTTTTATGTAATAGTTACAACTACCAAAGAATAATAAAGTTTGGATTTATAAGATACTGATACCCTATAAAGGCAATAACACCAAGTGATATCTTATAAAGGCAATAACACCAACTGAAAAAAAAGGAAAAGATATTTGATAAAGATCAGAACTGACTAATTTAGAATGGAATTGCTGCAATGGAAATCTATGGTAAGTTGGGGACTACCTGTATTAATAAACCAGCAGTCTCAGTTAGCCACAAAATAGAAACCTGACTTTGTGAATACTCTTCTCAAAACTGTCTAATATTTATTTGTATCACCCAGAATAAAGGTCAAGATTCACATTTGTTCCAAGATCCTAATTGTACAGACCCTCTCCTTCTCTGTTCCCTCTTGTTTCCCTCTCCCTTGCTTCCATTATCTGGACTCCTCACTATTCTTCCACATGCCAAGCACGTAACTGTCTCAGGGCCTTTCCAATGACTTTCTGTCTAGGAAACTTTCCCCCAGGTATGTGCAAGACTCATGTTTCACGTCAAGGTTTTTGTTTTTGTTTTGGAAATATGACTTCTTTGTTGAAACCTTCATAGACCAATCTGTCCAATCTTGTTTCTCGCATCCCCCAACTCTTCCTTTCTTCTTCTCCTCCTTCAGTTTTCCTCTTAGCACTAACAGTTTCCCATACAGATTTATCTATGACCTGCCTGTCTCACTGGCCCCAAAGCTTCCTGAGATCAAGAAGTTTTGTCTGTGTGAAAGAGTTGTTATTCTATGGCATGGTGTCAATTCTGATGCATAGCCACCCTCTGAGACCGAGTAAAACTTCCCCATAGGAGATCCAAGCCTGTAATCTTGAAGGGAGGGAGCAATCATACTTTCTCCCATGCAGGTCACAGAGGATTCAAATCACTGATCTTTGGTTAGCAGTTGAGTGAGTGTGTAAACCATTTGGCTACCAAAGCAGCATGTGTGATGAATGAATTAATTGCAATACATACAGTTAACAAGTGGAGGAGGATGAGGCCAGGGGTGATGGTGGGGTAGCTGATATTGTTGTTGGTTTCATTTATTGAGATGGGCTGTGTAAATATATGTAGCATGTATGGTAGTTACATAATTTCATGTCAACTTGATATATGGAATATAGGGGTGGAATCTAGCCTGTCAATCAGGTTACACAGCTTGATAGTTCCTCTTTGTGATAGTTTCTCATAAGGGAGGGTTTTGGGAAACTCACCCTCTCTTTTTGTTTCACCTTCCTATTGGTGAGCCACAGCGCTGAGACTTGCCATTGCCTTGTGGGGCTTCTACTGTCATTGGATCCACAAAACTCTGTACCCACTGGCCTGTGATTTTCCTTCATTCTCCATCGTTGCGTGTAGTTTGTGAGTCTGATAAGGAACTTATGGACTAGTGTTAGACTTATGGACTTGATTTGGACAGGCCTGGCATGCTTTCTTGCTATCCAACTACTCATTGATATGAAACTCTTTCTTACACATATGTATGAGTGTCAATAAATTTGTTTCTCTAGTTGACACAGGATATTTCTTTAAAAACAAAACAAAACCTTTTGATTCCTTATCACTCAAACCTAAATAGTGATTTGACTAGCTTAAAGAAAGAAAAAGAGAAAAATAAAGAAGAGAGTGAGAGAAGGAAAAGTGAAATTGAATGAACTTTGAGTCTTTAGTGAAAACTAATTCTTCTCAAACAAACAAGCAAAGCAAATAGACACATATCACTCCCCAGTCACCTTCTGTTATACTAATCTCCCTGTGTTCTTTGTGGGCAGTTAAAACCACAATGGTATTGTCACTCCTTTGTTTCTTATTTTATTACATGCATTACTCCTTACCCTAGTGGTCCTCAACCTGTAGGTCCCGACCCCTTTGGAGGTTGAATGACCCTTTCACAGGGATCACCCAATTCATAACAGTAGCAAAATTGCAGTTATGAAGGAGCAACAAAAACAATTTTATGGTTGGGAGGTCATCACAATATAAGGAACTGTATTAAAGGGTGGTGGCATTAGGGAAGTTGAGAACTCCTGCCTTACCTGAATGTAAGCTTGGTAAGAGCATGTAGCCTGCTTTTCTTGCTTACTTCCTTAATCTCAGAACTCACCAATGTTTGTTTCTGCCACACAGAAGAAGTTTCATGCATTGTTTGGGAGTTAGAGAACAAAGTGGGTGAGATGGAATTCTCTCTTCTTAGAACACATCATCATAGGCTTCCATAGCTGTTTGAGGGTGTAAGGCAGCAAAAGAGAAGTTGGCCAGCTTTCTCTGCATGGCTCAGCACTGGAGTCTTTGTTCTTTGATATGCTTTGTGTAGAATTTAAAATATATTGCAGAACTTTTCTGAGTTGGATGCATGTGTGCTTCTTAAATGAATAACACATCTTCATTCAACTATAGAAGCAAGCCCAAGAATGAGAATTGGCAGAACTAAAACTTTCAAGTCAAAATAATGCTGGGAAAATAAGTCTTGGCTTAGAAGACAGTCAACTCATTTTGCCTTACAAGGTCTAAGTGAGCAATCTCTGTACTTCTTGTTCAGGAAAGCATACATCAAACGTCTAATGTTGTCCTAAATTTCTGCTTCCTTGTCTCTCATGTATTTGGATTTCTGGAGAAAGACACAGGTAGATAATGCTGTACACACTATAGATTGGCAAACTACATTTGTTTGGGTTTTTCAGTGGCAGTGAAGTGGCAGTTTGAGCCAAGATACCAGAAGTGACTCAGAGAAGCAAAAAACAACTGGTTTGGGGTGAGTCTTTGACTCAGATTTAGATAAATGAACCCAGCAGAACAGGGCCTTTTGCTTTCTAAAATGTTGTCAATTGTCCTCCATTAAAATACATTGATCTATTGAAAAATAAATAGAAATCGATCCTAATTACAACTTTTCCAGGCATAAACCTCTTGACACTAGCAAATTATTTTTATATAATTAAAATGCACTCACTGCCATTGTGTCAGTCCTGACTCAAGATTACCCTGTGGGACAGGGTAACATTGACCCAGTGAGAGAGTAGAAAGCCTCATCTTTCCCATATAAAATTAAAAAAAAAAATCCAAGAAACTAGCAAATGGACATTGAAAACTAGAATGCTGCAGATCTCATGAGGACCCTGGAGGCATAAGAGGCTTTATATTAGTCATTAATTAACTAACCTAAAAGTTGGCACATGGAACTCAGCAGCTTCATGGAAGAAAAGGTCTGGTGGTGGGCTTCCTTAAGGATTGAATGAAAACCAAGCCAAACCCGCAGGCATTGAGTTGATTGTGACTTGTCGTTACCCCTCCTGTCAGATAACATATAACCACTGCTGTGGTTTCTGACCCTGTGTATCTTTATGGTAACAGATATCCACATCTTTACCCTTCACAACAGTTGGTGAGTTTGAACTCTCGAACTTCCTTAAAGATTCCAGCCAAGAAAACCCCTGAAGCAGCTCCACTCGATAACACACGGTGTTGTCAGGGATCAGTGGCCTTAGCTACAGGAAACATCAGCTCTATACCAATTTTATAAGAACTAGGGCTATATCTTTTAGCGCTTGTTTTAACAGAAAATTTCTCTGCCTCAGAGGTAAAAGAAGAAAAAGTTCTTGGTTTCCTGTCAGTATTCTGCAAAAGGATGCCCTAGACCCTCTGATCTTCCCCAGGACACAACCCCACCCACATCTCCAGGGAGAGACTCTTTGTCTTAGATTCCAGACCTTCCCTTCTGCAATTTCCCTCTGACATCACCTAGGGACAACTCCCTCTCCCTGCGGCTTTCTATGTGAGCTTGCTTCCTTCCTTTTCCTCCCCTGGTCCCTCTCCCCAGTCAAGTCTGTCCTTGAATAAACAACATCATCCTGAACTATTATTGATTAATTATACTCACTGTACTATTTTTAAGTATTTTGCATTCCATCAGAGGACAAATCCCCTTTTTGGTGGAAACCATAGAAATAAGATTGAACTTAAAAGTTTTATGCATCAATCTTCTCTTGGGACAAAATATTCTCTGGGCAAGGGAATCTCCCAGAAAAGTATGGCATGCAGGAATTCCATTGATTTGGAAGAAAAAAGATATTTTTTTTTTGGGGGGGGGAGGATCCTGAGTTCTGAAATTGATCAAGTGAGGGATCCTAGGTGGATTTATAAAGTTCACTGACCCTCAACTTCTTCACCTGCAAAGTGTAAATGATGATGTTTATTTCATTGGGTTGCCAGAAAAGATTAGAACAGATAATGTCTGGATCACTTCAGACATAGATCCTGCACACATATATATTTTTAAAAAGATAACAACATTCCACCCATGCCTTCCTACTCCCACTTTTCCTCACTCATAGGAGGTTGATATAATAGAGAGTTATAGATTGCATTGCTGACCACAAGGTTAGCAGTTCAAATCCATCAGCTTCTCAGAAGAAGGATGGTGCTTTCTGTCCCGTAAAGAGAAACCCAAAGGGGCAATTCTCTGTCCTAGAGGGTCACTGTGAGCCAGAATTGATGACAATTCGACTATTCCTTCGCTGCCACCCACCCACCTTTCCCTGGCCCTCCTCCCCAACCTCCCCACACACTGAGGTCATGGCATGTATCAGGATCCAGACCAAGGCTTCCGTGGTTACTTTCATTGCTTACCTACTAGCCTGACTCCTGCTCTAGTAGCAGACAAGGGGCCAGGTCAATTGCTGGAGTGTCCTTGCTGAACGACTCCTTTGGAGAGGCAGATATGATCCTGAAATGCCTTCTAAAACAGTTTGTGCATGATTTAAGCATGACAAGGATCAAACTGCTTCTTTTCTACTTCACATGATCACTTCTTCACCAGTAATAGCCAATGCTTTATAGCCTCCACATCAGGGAAAGTCAGCTTCAAAAATGCCCCGCAGATGCACCCTAATTGAGTTCAGTGGCCACCTGTGGGTGTGAAGCAAGGGAGACAAAGGGTCACATTTCCAGAATGGATGCAGTCAGGGAGGAGCCCTTTGCAGGCAGGAGAGAAGCTGGACTGACAAAGCAAAAGGCCTTCCTCCTCAAGGACTTGATCTCAGAGGGCGTGTGCTTCAGCTTTGCTCTGGAGAGCTATTAATAGGGTGACCTGATGAGCTTGTCTGGACGATTCCTTTATACACCTGTTGTCTTGGTGTAGTTATTAATAGCACCCATTTAACACCCAAGAAATGTACCCAAAGGGGTGATAAATTATTTCAGCCATCTTTTTAACTGGGCTTGGGACACTGAACTAGTCAAAGTACTGGAAAGGAAAAAAAAAAAAAAGAATTTCAAAGGTGGGTCAAATGAGGCACCCTGACATAACTCCCTGACATTGAGTAGATCCTGACTTGCAGCAAGCCCACAGGACAGGGGAGAGTCGACCTGCCCCGGGGGGTTCTGAGACTATAAATCTTTATGGAAGTAGAAAGCCTTTCCTTTCTCCTCGCTGGCAGTTTTGAACTGTTGACTTTGTGGGCAGCAATCGAAAACATAACCCACTCTGCCACCCCGGCTCCTAAAGGGTTGGCTTATCCTCCTGGAGCTCCCAGTACCTCACTGTCCCTCTTGTAAGAGGCTCTCAATAAATGGCGAGAGAAAGAAAAGATGTTTTCTAAAATGTTGTCCTCCCAAAGTGTTCAACAAAGTGACACTTAACAGATTCTTACAATTCTGTGTAACACGTTTGATTAATCACTTATTTGTGGTTGCGGAGACCGTACACAGCGGAACGTAAGTCAGTTCAACAGTTCGTCCAGCTGTGCTTCCAGCGGCTGCATCCTTTGAGCTGTGCAATCATCCTCACCCTCTTTTTCTCATTTGTTCTTCAGTTGGGAACATAATCTCACTGCCCCTTAATTTTTTGAGTTGATGTTGCCACTCTGATTCTCACCCCTGCCTCCAGCGTCCTGACCCTTCACAATGCCTTTGATTTTTCCAGATTGCAGGTTTTATCCCGCACAGTTCCTGAGTGGTTAAAATGCCAGATCATTTGATTAACCACCAGGTGCTTAACCACCTAAGCCACTCCACTGTGATGCCTTTTCAGCCACAAGCTCCTTTTCACATCTGATATGGTTTCCAGACCCTTTGCCATTTTGAACTTCTGGACAATCCCCATTTACTCAGGATCTCTAAGGCAGAGTTAACAAAGTGTCTTAACCATGATAACAACAATAATGAAGAGTGGGAATCTTATTTGTTCCTATAAGAAAATTATGTCTACTAATAGGAAGATTGTTCAAACTTTCCAGCCACGTCACACTAGCCTTTAGTGGCTGTTTTTAACTTAAGTGCAGCATCAGCATTGGAATTCTGAATGGAAAGAAAAGCAATTTTCCATACATGTTACTAACTCAGTTCTCCTCTGTTATTTCTTAAGTAATTGGTTCATGGATTGTATTAAAGACTTCAATTTATTCTTATTAAATAGTAAGGGGGCAGGAGCCACATGTTTTATAAGACTTTAAAATATTCTTTGATCACAACTTGAATATTCAGGTCTGTTTGTTTTTTAATTTACCTGAACTTGTCTCATATCTTGCAGGCGATAACTCTTGAAGAAAAAAAGGCACTAAAATATTCATTAGCCCGTGCCCTTTCAGAAACATTTTCACAAATCTATTGTCTTGGTACAAAATGAAGGCATTACAAGGATGCATAGCCCACCAAAAAAAAAGTCTGTGAAAGTTCAGAAGATAGCACTCTGAATGGACTGCCTTCTGAGATATTTCCTGATGGCTGGTAGGTTAAGACACAGACAGGATAACCATCTGTCCAGGATGTTTTAGTTGGAATTCCTGCTCTGGGTGGAACTTCAGACTAGATCTCCAAAGATATTTCCATCTTGTAGCAACTCAGTACAAAACATAGGTACTATTCATAGATAGTATTGAGGTTTTGTATCTTTTCTTTCTGATTCTATATTCTATAGTCCATTCAACTATGGAATCAGAAAGAAATAATGAAGGCATTACATTTTTCATTCACTAAGTGTATAATAGTAAAATACATGTGAGAACTAGTAATAAATTTTTTTATCTGTATTAGAATAGTGTCTAGAGATATATATTTGGAGAATTTGATGCACTGGGCATGTTTCATTTAAAGTGGGGGTTGTAAGTATTTTAATAAGAGAAAGTCTGAGTGATTAATGCTGAATGCACATTATGAATGACCACAGTCATTGGTATGAGCACAGTGGTAAATATGTGGTAAATATGCAAGTTATCATGCTACTAGGATTCATTCATCCATCTCAACTCCTATCTATCCCTTCATCCTGGAAAAGGCAAATGAAGACGTTCATTTGTCTGAAAAGGGTGACCTCAAACTGCTAGTAATTCATCTAGGTAGTTGTAGATCCAAACCTAGATTGGCATACTAATGTTTCAGGAACAACTTTAAGGCTAAGAAGAAAAATCCTATGGCAGTATCAAAGTTCTAAAAAGGAAAGTGACAAATTCTAGCCTATTCCTTATTTGTTCTCATTTTTTTTCCAGCTGGGGATATATTTAAATAAATACAACTTCTGAGACTTCTAGGAAATCATTAGGCTCATTCAGCTGTCTTCAAAATTCCATGTTATAATTTAAAGAAAAGTGTTCAAGAAATTTCAGTCAGGTAATAAAGAAAGCAAGAGGAAATAATATTTGTACGAAGAGAAGATATTACTAATGACCTTTACCAAATCTCATCATTAGAGGTACTGTAGTATATGAATTTAGATTTTTTCTTATTTAAAAAAAATTAGTATATACCTTTCCTATCCAGAGAATTCTAGTCAGCTAACTAGAAATCTGATGGGTTGTTTGTTTAGTGTTGGATTAAATAACCTCTCTAAGTATATTTTTCCCCTTCTAACTTTTGAATCCCATTCTACACAGGTATTGTGAAGCATCCTTCCTCCAGCTCTGAACTCAGGTGTGTGTGCCTTTCCACTCCCCCCCAGGGCAGCTTTCTAATCCACTCTAGTTTGACATGGAAAGATGGCATGAGTCCATTGGATCCCGTCCTGCCTTTTAGAGGGCTCTTCCCTGGGGTGGCAGGATTGTTGAGGATTGATTCTAGGGCTTGTCTGTGGAAAAGATTTTCTTGTATTATGATGATGACAAAGGGTTTATGGATATTCAATTTTTGTCCGGAAATATATATTTTAAATCATTTTATTGGGGGCTTATACAATTTATCACCATCCATCCATCCATCCATCCACCCACCCACCCATCATATCAAGCACATTTGTACATTTGTTGTGAAATGTTTTCTTCTTATGGCCGATCACACTCTCTTGCTTTATCTTCTGACAGATGGATGCTAACTTGGGTACATGGAGATGTTGGGCCACAAAAGAGGGACATCACGGAGTGGGGGAAGGGTCATGATTGAGGGATTTAGTAGTAGTTTAAACTGTCGATTGCAAAGTTGGTGATGTGAAATGTAATGTGCACCTAATTTACAATTTTAAAAAAGAGTCAAAGGCAAACAAACAGACAGATACAAAAAACTCCACTGCCAGTGAGTAGATGACCCTACCACAGAGGACACTTGAGATTGTTTATCTTTGTCATTGTTGTGTTAACACTTTTATCGACATGTAATTTGTGTATCATACCTGAGATTGTAAAACTTTAGGGCCACAGGCAACCCCTTTTTTCTCCCCCAGAGGAACTGGTGGGTTTGAAACATTGACTGTGCAGCTAGCCACTGATTTACTTGACTCCTGGCACATCAGAGAGCCTTTTAGGAGCAGGTGAAATCATGTCTCCTTTGGGGGTAGTCTACATTCTAGTTGTGCTTATGAAGGTTGCAGGATGGCTGTAATTAAAGAGCAGTGAATACACCGACTGACAACTGGTAATGATTTAACACGCTAACAACCATGCAACATACCAGCCAAAAGTGACATTTTTTTCCCTTTGTGTATCCTAATACCCAGTAGTATTATTCCTACCATCTGATTCTTGTGAAGGTGTGGTGCCCCATCATACAGTTATATGCTTTTCTTCTCTCTCCAGGGTCTGTTTCTAGCACTTACTATATAGCATTTGAAAGTAGTATTTTGTTAATTATTTCATGTCTACATGAGGGATGAGCTAGAAAAATGAGGGATTCAGCAATTCACTCGAGGATGCATACACTGACTTAAGAGACCAGCATTAGTGTGTCTATCGTTTTTACTCTAGAAAGTAATGTGGACATTGGTGGTCATAGAAGTAATATAACCTTGACAGTGTATTCAGTTCCAAGCATGGCAATTACGAAGTTATAAGCTAGAGGCTTTGGGCTTTGTGTGACTTCTTAAAGGTCATCTTCTTTCTTAAATAGAAAACATTGCCATTTGTGAACACAACTTCAAAAGGAAAGGGGCCAAGAGTGTTTAATTTATTGTATACGGTGAGAAGCTTTATCCCTAGTTGAGAATCAGCAAATTTGAATTGCAATCTTCTGTTTGAATTACAACTCAAGTTAAGAAGATACAAACCCTCAAAACTACATCAATAGGTAAACCATGGAAAATGGGGAAAAGATTGAAATTGTCAACAGTTGCCCTTTGCTTGGTTCCATAATCAATACTCACAGAAGCAGCAGTCAAGAGATCAAATGATGCATTGCAGTGCTTAAATTTGCTGCATAAGACCTGTCTAAAGTGTTGAGAAGGAACAATGTTATCTGTAGGGCTAAGATGCATGTGACTCCAGCAACGATATTTTAAATCACCTCTTATTCATATGGAAATTGAACATAGAATAAGGAAGACTTAAGAGGAATAGATGCATTTGAATTAGGGGATAAGAATATTGAAATTAACGTGAACTGCCAAAAGAAAAAATATACTATATGTCTTGGAAGAACAGCCAGAATGCCTCGTAGGCATGTTCCCAGAGGCATGGCTGGCACTTGTGTTACTATAGTGATCTGACATCAATGATTTTCTTTTAAAAATTTTATTGGGAGCTCTTACAGCTACTACATCATTCAGTACATCATTTGTATCAAGCACATTTGCACACATGCTGCCACATACATTTCCAAACATTTTCCACTTGAGCCCTTGGTACAAGCTCCTCTTTAAAAACAAAAACAAAAGCAAACCCCTTTCCCCTCCCCCCTTTTTTTAATGAATCATTTTATTGGGGGCCCATACAACTCCCATCAAAATCCATACCAACATCAATTGTATGCAGGCCACATTTACATACCCATTGCCATCATCACACTCAAAACATTCTCCCTCCCTCCAAGCCCCCAGTATCAGCTCCCTATATTACCCTTCCTCCCCCCTTCCCCTTGAACCCTTAGTAATTTACAAATTGTTATTTTTTTCATACTGTACACTGTACAATGTGTCCCAACACTCACTTCCCTATTGTCCATGCCCCAGAGAGGAGGCTACATGTAGATCCCTGAAGTTGGTTCTCTCTTTCTATTCCTCCATCCCTCCATCCTCCTGGTATTTCCCCTCCTATTACTAGTCTTGATGGATCATCTATCCTAAGTTTCCCATGTTTCCAACTTCACTGTACGTCTCCTGGTCCAACTGGATTTATGTGGTAGAATTGGAGTCATAATAATGGGTGGGAGGCAGCATGGGAACTAGAGGAAGGTTGCATATTTCATTGCTCCTACCCTGTATCTTAATTGGCTCATCTCATCCTTGTAACCTCTCTGCAAGATGATTTTGATGTAGCAAAATATATAGTTATTCATAAATTGTACCTATGCTACTTTAATACCATATTTTGTGCATACACATGTAAACACATGTAGATTTACAAATAAGTAAAATGAGATCATCTGGCATTATTTTTGCGGTACTCAGAAATCATCTTGTACAGCTTCTACAGATTATACATCTCACGTTGGGGAGCAGAGTATTATGGTACTTGTATTTACACTTGTGCCTTCTAACTAGGTGTACCCTGTGGAAGGGTAGAGTATGTAGTTAATTTATTTTTATATTCATGAAATCTGGCATGGCATCTTGGATACAATAGATTTTGTTGATCCTTATTTTGAATGCATTAATAAAATTCCCCCTCTGCATTGTTTCTCCCCTGAGTGCTCCCCCCCACACACACACACCACACACCACTCACACACACACACACACACACACACACACACACATTTCACCTGGCCAAAGCCTATCGATCATTTAAGGCCAAAGTCAAGCCTTTATCACCCTTGAATTCTTTCTTTCTTGTCCAGCACTCTAAATCTCATGACATAATTCTTCTCAGCCATAGAAATGATGGACTTTGTGGTTTACTTGAGCACATATATCTGATGACCTATCTCTGATGACATTGTTATACATGTATAGATCTCCCCAGAGAGATTGTAAGCCCTCTCTTTGCTTCTTTACTTCTAACACAGATATTTACTCTTGTTATATTTCCATTAAAGTTATTCTATAAATATTCATTGAACAGATGACAAAGTTATCAATTCACCAACTTTCAACTCAAAATCTTCTGACTTGGCCTTTGACTTTCTTACAGACATTTTAAAACAGCTATTCTTCCTCCCAGGAGGACCCTAGGGGGCATAGTGTGTTCTGAGAGTTGAGCTGCTATCTCTGGGTCAGTACTTAGAAAGAACCATTGACTCTGTGGGGCACCAATGAGGCATTCTACTGGTAGAGGGTTACCCATGAGACAGTTCTCCTTTGCTCTCCAGGGCTGTTATGAATTGGAATTGACTCATGGCAGTGAGTTTAGTGTTTTGGTTTCTTCTTCTTCCTCCAGAGCTCTATCACTGGCTCTTAGTCTCATAGTGACTCAGTTTGAAAATCCTCCCTGGGTGTAAATGTAACCAAAAAAAAAAAATGTAGAGAAGGCAATGTGAGGATTTTAAAAGTGTCCTAAGCATAACCATGCAATCACAGCCCCATAGTATGGTCGATGGGTTTTGGACATGCTTCAGCAGTGATTCCTATCGGCATGTAAGCTACGCAAACTTTAGGTTTTCCTTAACATATTAGATCAAAGCTGTAGAGCCTAACAAAAGTAATAATGTACCTGGTCTGTTCTAAAACAATTGCTCATGCCTTTCAACATTATCCTGCACTGCTTCAGATCCAAAATTTTAAGTTATAAGAACTCTCTTCCTTCAAATATCTGATGTTTTCTTTGGCATTTTCTTGGATTTGAGCTCTCTGTATATGTGATTTATAGATTGGAAATTCAAGATATTGAGATATTGGCAGGCAATCCAAAGAATGCCAAATTCACAAAAAACATTAGCAAAAATTTTCAACAAAAATGACCCCTGTCTGATTCCATGGGTGTGATAATAAGTTCTGGGTTTAATTCGAGCCCTGGTTAAAGAAATAAGCAAAGCATTTTCCAGCTTAACAAAAATATTTCTGGTTGTCTAGGTTCTAGGAACTACTGAAATTTTACCTTTAT
>PVJH01008577.1:0-84476 GCA_004026705.1 Nesogale talazaci | reverse complement strand
CTCCCTCTCTTGTTCTTGGATCTTCGGACCAGTGTGCAATCGGCTGCCTTTCTTGTCCTGTGCCTCGATGTGCAAGCTATACCACCCATGGGACACCTAAGCCATGGACTGTGTCTCTGAATCTGAACGGACTGGATGGCCATGGGTGTTTTTTATATGTGTGAATGGAATGCTGGAAGTTGGAACTGACTCTGTGCCTTTGGTTTGCAGGTGTTTTAATCACTCCAGGAACGTTTGTGGAGTTCCTGATGGTGTGGAGCTTGTGGAGTAGTTCTCACTCAGCCTTCCTCATTCTGAGACCCTTTCTTTAATACAGTGCCTCATGTTTGGTGACACCCCCAGCTCCCAACGATAAAATTATTTTCATTGCTACTTCACAACTGCAGTTTTGCTACTGTTATGAATCGGGTGACCCTGTGAAGGGTTTTTTCAACCTCCAAAGGGGTTGTGACCCACAGGATAAGAACCGCTGGTGTAGTGGGTTATACGTTACACTGCTAACTACAAGGAGTTTGAAATCACCAGTCACTCTGAGGGGATACGATGAGGCTTTCTACTCCTCTAAAGAGTTAAGGTTCTGCAAACTCATCAAGCAGTTCTAACCTGCCCTATTGAGTGGCTGTGAGTCATAATTTTCTTTGCTTGTTTGGGAGGATACAAGTGGTACCTTTTTGTGTTTGGCTGCTAAGGGGAAGATTGCCCATCCAGAAACCTCCACAGAAAGGCTTAGCGAGCCACCTTGAGAAATCAGCACAGGACACACTTGGATTTGAATGAACTTGATGGCAACGTGTTTAATTACAGGATGAGGGAGGCCCTGTTATTATCCTGTTTTACAGATAAGGACATGAAAGGCAGACGATTGAGTGGTAAACCCATGACCGTCGAGTGAGAGGCAGAATGTGGACGAGGTCATTCGGTCCAGATGGCAATTCCTCCATACCTGGGAAAATTTCCTGGTGGAGCCTGCCTAGGCAGCCTTAAGAACCCAAGCTGCAGTGAGGTTTTCCTGGTTAGCCCTTGTCTGCATTTTCGCCCTGTGAAACCTGAAAGCACCAGCACAGTAGGACTGCCTGCTTTTCCCTGTCTCACAGTGTTCTTTGACAGGGTACAATTGTGCGTTGATTTTGGCGGAACTATTTTGAGTTTCCCTTCTCTGACACGGTCTTGCTTTGCGTGGCTGCTGGCCTTCCCTGGAGAATTCTGTTGTACAGCTAGTTCCTGACTTAGGACACATTTGAATTAGGAAAATCCAGACTTCTGACATTTTGAGGGTGAGGCTGTTGGTGTGCGAGTTAGATACATTTTATCCTTAGAGATATATACTTCCTATAGCAGGCATCCTCAAACTTCCGCCTGAGGGCCACATGTGGCCCACCAAAGACATTTACCCAGCTGTTGGGTATTTTTTGCCACTGCTGCCTATCCTGCCTAGCAGCTGACTCATCCCAGACCCACAGTGAATTTGTTCATAGTTTTTTTAAAAAAACTATAGTCCAGCCCTCCAGTGGTCTGAGGGACAGTGAACTGACCCCCTGTTTAAAAAAGTTTGAAGACTGCTGGCTTACAGTGTTGCAGCACATAATTGACCGACTCTCACAGATAGTCACTCACAGATGTCGACAGATGTGATTTGTAAAGAGACTGACAATAAGACATTAAAAAAAGAGAAAAGAAGATATTTGATTTACCCCTGACTTGACTTAAAATATAGTCATCAGAAAGGAGTCTTTTGTAAGTCAGAGACCTTCTGCAGGCACATAGTACATGCAGGGTCATGGCTTATTTCATGTGGCTTTTGTTTTTTAAATCATTTTATTAGGGGTTCGTACAACTTTTATCACAGTCCGTCCATCCAACCATTGTATGTCAAGTACATTTGTGCATCTGTTGCCCTCCTCTTTCTGAAAACATTTGCTTTCTACTTAAGCCCTTGGTATCCTCATTTTCTCTCTTCCTCCCCGCTTCCCCTCCTCATGAACCCTTGGTAATTTATAAATTATTATTATTTTGTCATACCGTGCACTGTCCGATGCCTCCATTCACCCACTTCCCTGTTGTGCGTACCCCAGGGAGGTTACATGTCCTTCCTTCAGTCCCTGACTGTCACCAAAGATCTTTTCCTGTATCTGGTAAAAAGGTGGGAGGAAATACTGATAGGATTCACTTGTAAGCTATAGGAGTCCCTGGGATGCTATCCTGCCGTGTATACAATAAGCCCTGTGAAGAGGGACTTTCATCACCTGTAAAAGCCCAGTGTGGAGCACGTTCTCTGGACCCAAGCTTCCCGCACAGGGAATCTCCTGGACCTAGAGGACAGCTGCAAAATCACAGGAGCAGCAGCAGAGCCAGGAGCCAGAGCATGAAGCAGAGTGGAAGACTTCTGTGATAGTTACCTAATCTAGTGTCAGTTTGAGGATGAAGAGTGTAGGGGTGGAGGCTAGCCTGCCAATCTGGAGATAGTCAATGGGACCTCTGTGTGGGCATAACCTTCTGAGAATTCTGGGAAAGGTGGTCATTCCTTCGTGGAGGCGGAGACACTCTCTCTAGGTTCACTTCCTTGGAGATTTTCTACTGATAAGACTCCCTGTCTGAAAGACTCAACTGACAGGGCTGACTTCCTGCCAGACATCCCTGAAGAAAAACCACCTGGACCTATCCTGATGTAGCCCGGAGTGCTGGAACAGCCGTGGGCAGCGCTGAGGTGCTTCCACCACCACTGGATCCAAGGACTTTCTACCCACTGCCCTGTGATCTTCCTGCACTCGGCATTATTATAAGTGTTTTGTGAGTCTGAAGAGGACCTTGTGGATGGCTGTTAGACATATGGGCTAATATCAGACTTGTAGACTCGATCTGAACCAGACTGGGATGTTTTCTCAATACTCATTTTCTCTTTTATGTAAAACTTGTTCTTATTCATGTATGAGTGTCTCCATGATTTTGTTTCTCTAGTCAGACTACCACAACTTCCCTGCCCATGGAGCAAGTAACACTGAATGTTTTGGGAGAGGAGGCTGTCTGTGGCACTTCATTGGAGGCGCTGGGCCTGCTGACTGACCCACAGAAGTGGATTCAGGCTGTGGCTTACTGGAGCCGCATGTCTCTGGGCACTTAAATCAGGAGCTGGGTTTCCTGACCCATGGAGTTTGAGCTCGCCTTTGGGTTGAGGCTTGCAGGGGAGTTGTATGCCCTTTTGGGCATTTATTAGCCATCCTGAAAGCACATTGTAGCACATCCTGATGAACATATGTGTCCTAAGCATTGTTTACTTGCTTCATGACCTGTTAATTTCGTCAGTAAACCTTTTAATCACAGATCATTGTCTGAGATCTTTGTAGCCATGGAATGGACAATAGAAGCAAGAAGTAAGATGGAGAATACGTATGAAAAATCACACAGCAGTTACAGTTGGAGTTTTCTTGTCCCTTCGGTGCTCGTGTTTTGATTGGTGGATACCCCTCAGTTATTCTGGAGACCTTGCTGTTGCACACTCATTGCCCCCCTGCAACACATCCTACCAGCTCCCCAAATGCCCTGCAGGGTGGTAGGGAGCTGTGGATGGAGCAGGGGACCGGCTACCCCAGAGCCCGCCACCCACCACTTCCTTTTTTCCTCTCTACGTCTTTTTCCTGCCCTTGATGTGGTCTCACTCACAGGCAATCTCTTCACTCGGACTGATGATGGAATGAATTCTTGGCCCCACACTTTTGCCAGGTAAATGGAGGCGTCTTCTTCCATCCTTTAGGGATTGCTAGCATTCATCCTTTCATCACCCTCTCTCAGAATTAGAAATAACAGAATGAAGAAGCAAAAGCATTGCGGGCCCAAAGTCCATCTGTAGGTGAAGCAACATCCCCTTACAGAAGAGTCAATGGTAGGAGATGAGCCACAGTGCAGTATAGCAATGATGAAACATGCAACTTTCCTCTAGTTCTTAAATGCTAACCTCCTCCCACTATCATGATCCCAATTCTACCATACAAATCTGGCTAGACTAGAGGATGGGATGTACACTGGTACAGTTAGGCTTCTTATTTTTCTTCCCTCCATCCCTGCCCCCCTCTCCCTCATGAACCCTTGATAATTTACAAATTTTTATTATTTTTGTCATGTCTTACCCTGTCTGATGTTGTTGTGTTCTTACAGGAACACTTGGTAGACAAGGCCAGAGTCCTCGAGAGTTCATTTTAAAAAATTGAAAGACAAAACAGAACAAAAGCTTTTCTCAGGTATTTGTCTTAAGTCCCTCTCGAAAGCATGAAGTGGTTCCAGTGGCACCTAGCCCTTTAGTTTTCCTGCTTCCTCTGCCCCCACCAGACCTCAACTTCTCTGCTGGGGTAGGGAGCGGGTGCTGGACTTCCTCAGCGTGATCTACCTCCATTTTTTTTAGGCTCCCCCCTGCACTTTCTGATGCAACTTCTGGAATGGTGGTTAACTTTAGGGGGCGCAGCATGAAGAAGTGTTCACCCAGCCAGCCCCCTGGGTTGTCCTATGTGGGTCTAGAATGTCCTTTGCTAAGGAGAAACCCCGGGAGTTCTTTTAAGAAGGTTGAATTTATCACAGAGCGCTCTTGTACCACTTGATTCCAGCCCCATCGCATGGCCAAGGAAACTCCTAGGGCTTCCTCCTCCAGGCTCTCATTTCTCAGAGTCAGTGATTCGTTTCCATGGTCAGTGAGGGGCTCAACAAGGACACAGGGGCAATCAAGAAAGATGAGGTGTTCTTTTTCCTTTGACCTGACATAAGACCTGGCCATGTCACCTGCTTACTGCAGCTGTTCTCCACGCACACCGAATTTGGAAGATGCATTTATCAGAGGCCCAGGTTGGTGAATCCCTCCAGTGGTTCGCCACCTTCCTCAGGCCGCGACCCTTTCATACGCTTCCTCACGTGGTGGCGACCCCCCCTTCCCCAGCCATGAAATTATTTCTATTGCTACTTCCTAATTGTCCTTTTGCTTGTGAAAGGGTTGTTCATTCCACCCCCAAAGGAGTCACAGATTGTGAACCGCTGGGTTAGACAATTGACTGTGGGGCACGTAGAAGGACAAGTAACGTGGGAAGGAGTTGCCAGTGCTTAACAGAGCTAGCAACATAGACTCTTGGCACCAGCCTCAGACTCCCTGGGGGGGTCCACCCAGTTCCTGTGCACAACTGCTCACCCCCCATGGTGAGTCCTCCCAGGGCTGCCTCTGCAAGCCCTCTGGGCCCAGCTCTGCTTCAATACAGATGGGTCACAGTGAGCCAAATTACCGGGATGGGCCATTGGTTTCTTTTGGTTTTGTTGTCATTCTTCAGGAGCCTTAGTTTACACATTGAGTGGGTTAATGAGAGCAATGGTGACTCGTTCTCCTTTGAGTCTCACTTAGTAGCTGGCACTGGGCTTCCTCTGATGAAATGGTTCTGACGTTCTGTGAGCGTTTTCAAGTCCTGAAGTATATCCCACTAGTCATGCTTTTTCATCATTTAAGGCAATGCAGCAATCCAGGAGGACAGGGTAGAACTGCCGGTGAGTTTCCAAGATTGTAACTCTTCCATAAGCTAAGAAGCGCCGGAAGCACTCACTGGTCTGTGCTAGGAAATTTGGCAGACAGCAGCTTGGTCACTGATGGGAAAAGATCCAGATTCTCACCCATTCGAAAGAAAGGTGCCCTGTGGCAGTCACCTAATCGGGTATTCATTTGAGGAGTATGAGTGTAGGGGTGGAGTCTATTCTGTCCATCTGGAGATAGTCAATGAGACCTCTGTGTGGGATGTCTTTCTCCTGGGGATTCTGGGAAGTCTGGCCGTACTTCCCCCTTGGAGCTGAGAGACTTACGACTCAGTCCCTTGGAGATGCACGACTGACGAGGCTGGTGCCTTGCGAGACATCTCTGAGGAGAAGCCTACCCTGATGCATCTAGAAACTTAGACCTAGAAAAAAAGCCACGTAGAGGCCCCTGCCAGTGCTGAGATGCTTTTACCGGCCCTGGACACACAAAACTCTGCACCCACTGGCCTGTGAGTGTCCTGGTTTCGTGGCATGTGCTTCGTGAGTCTGAAGAGGACTTATAGACTAGTATCAGACATATGGGCTGAAGAGTGACCAGCTGTAGAAATGAACTGTTATGGCCCAAGAATGAAAGACAGAGAAGAAAGAGAAAGAAGCCAAGATTAATCAGGTTGACTTCTGAAAACTGAGAACAATCAGTTTGGGATCAATTAATTATCCCATGGCAAAGAAATACATGGAATTGCCATTGGATGGCTGTACTAGAGATTTGCAGATGATGCTCGAGGCAATTATGTATAATGGGAATGAATCCCATATAACTACCATATTTTTGGGGCCCTAAGACATACCATACTATAAGACACACCCAGTTTTTAGAGCAGGAAAACAAGAGAAAAGATATTTTTGAGCCAAATAGTATCAGTATACTAAAATATGTGGTTCTGGAGTACCACACCTTAGGACCAGAAGAGGCACCCTCGTTTCCCCCCCAATTTTGGTCTTATGGTCTGAAAAATATGGTATTTTCTGTGGAGTGGATTCTGACTTATGTTGACTCTGCTCTCTATCAGAATAGAACTGTGCTCTAAAGCGGTATCAGTCACTCATTGTTCAGAAGTTGATCCCAGGCCTTGATGCCAAGGCTCTATTGGGTGGATTTGAACTTTCAACCCTTTGGTGAATAGCTGAGTGTATGCACCACCCAGGGACTTCTAACCTCGCTTAATTCCCTTCAGGCCTACAGGAACACCTCTTGTCTGTAGCTGCCAGCAAACACAGCAGATACTATGTTGGGCTGGGGAGAAGAGAGTTGAAGTGGGGAGCTGGAGGGAGATCTTGCCACAGTCACCGCAAGAGTTGGGAACATGCTAATGAGTATTATAGAGTCCTATTCAAAGGCACAGTTTAGGGCTTCCGTAGAAAGAAAATGTTTTGAGAATGTTGATGGCAGCAGATGTCCAAATGTGCTTTACATACAATGGATGGATGGATGGATTATGATAAGGGTCGTGTGAACCCCCAATAAAGTAAATGTGTAGAAAAGAACGATGGCATTATATGTACAAATATGTCTGATACAATGGATGTATGGATAGTAACAAGAGTTGCAGACCCCCCGATAAAGTGATCTTAACAAAAATAATAATGCACAGTTGAAGAATCTGGTTAACTATCTATACATATACACACATATACATATAACGTATAGTCTGCTTTTAATTCATATGTGTATGTCAATTGATAGGAGTGGTTGGAGCCAAGTCCTGTTAAGCTATTAGACATCCTCATCAGAAGAAAACAAGAAGCGATTCCTGAAGCCAGAAACCGGTGGCATGTTTTTATCGAGTGTTTGTGCATTGCACAGCAGCGCTTCTGTTTTCCACTTCACTCAGGGCTTTCTGTGTCAAGCAGTATTTGCGTGCTTCCTGGTAATCAAGTGCCTTGCTGGGGTTGGGAAGACAGAGGTGAACAGAACAGGTTCCTGAAGGCCGTGGCTCTGGCTAGACTCATTTTCCATGCAGGAGACACCTCTGGGTCTGATTCCCACCCACTCGTCTGCCGTTGGAGGCCTGGGTGTGACTGTGAGACTGAGCAGGCTTCAGTGGAATGTTCAGAGCAAGATGGGCTAGGAAGAAAGGCCTGGCAAACTGTTCCCCAAAATAAGCCATGAAAACCCCTTGGCTCACCCCAGTCTGATCTAGTTGTGTTCTAAGCACCAGGAGTTCAGTGGCTTACTGGATGGCCACCTCCACTCCCAAACCCCGCACCCTCCAACGCCCAGATTTTGAGCAGTGGTAGTAGACTGTAGACATCCATCGAAGCGCAGAAGGTAATGACTGATCAGGTAAAGAGCTATGAGGGTAAGGTGACAGAACTGGGTGATGGGATGCTGCCCAAGATACAGTGGTAACGGTGGGGTGGGGTGGGGGAGGGGAGAGGGGGCGGGGAGGTTAATATTTAGTTAGAGGCCTCTCAGGGAGGGAGAGCACATGCCAGATGAGGCAGCATGGGCAGGCCCTGGAGTAAACATGTCCTTGTGGTGTTCAAGGATGTGAGCAGCACAGCATGTCTGTGGAAGGACGAGGCAGGTTTGGGGTGGAAGGGCCCCAGGTCATGCAGGACTCTCGTGGGCCCTGAGATGGCTTGGTAATCTCCACTGGACCCTCCCCCCATGCCCTCTCACCTTTTAGCAGTTATTCATTTGCTTCCTCATTCTTTTTGGTGGCAGCATAATTCTAGTTTGATAGTCATCAGTCAGAAAACAGAACGTTGTCCATCCAATTTGCTTTCCGTCAATACTGCAGCTCAGGAAGCTCAGAATTCCTGCCTAGACTGCCACTGTCCTGGATAAAAGGCTCTTTGTGTGAACCCTGCTTGCCAGGCACTGCGTTAGGGGCCAGGGTGGGGGCTGTGGGGGTGGGGAGAACGGAATCCAGCCCAGGTCTGACTCTCCAGAAGGGCACAGTGAGTGTAGTGCCAGAGAAAGCCAGCAGAGGATTTGCTGGGCAGACACAAGTCAAAGGGGGTGGGGTGGGGTGGGGGGGGGCACTTGTGTTTGTGTCCCTAGTGCAGGACGATCGTGTCGCTTGTGTCAGTAGTGTGGAATTGGAATGAGACTGGGATGTGGAGAGTTTGCTAGGCCACACCTTCAGGCGATTCTGAATCATGAATCATAGCCGGATGGAAGCAAGTTTGTTTGCAAACTGGAAAGAAATCAGATCGTGTGGGACAATGAGTCCAGCAGGTGAAAGGCTTAGCAGGTGGGCCACTTTTTTTTTTTAAAGGCCACTAGGAGCAAGTGGAGGATTTTAAGCAGAAAAATTAGAACAACTTTACATTTTATAAAGAATAAACATGTCATGTTGTGATTACTCTGGTGTGATGATCATTGCTGGAAATGCCTCTGGTGGATTACGAGCAAAATAAAAGTTCTTGCTCAAAAATATTTGCTGAACCAGCAAGCAGGGAATAAGTTGCCTAACAGGGGTCAGGAAGGAACAGACAGTATTTTGGGGTAGACGTCTGCAGGTTCCCTTGCCCTTTGTGTTAATTTGCTTAATTTATTGCTGAATATCTGTAGTGTTGCACTGGCAGTGTACTGGGATGCACATTGAGTGGCTCACGGCCACATCAGCAGTTTAAAACCACTCACCGCTCCATGGGAAAATGATGGTTTGGTAGACTTCCATTCCTGGTTGGGCATAGACCCTCAAATGGTGCCCAGAGGCGAAGTCTCCATCATCCCACATGGTAGAGATATCATTGAAAGTTGAACATTTGCAGTCCTGTGAGGCAGGAATGTATATTCCATGAAGGAGTGTCGACATAGTGTCATATACCATGAGCTATTGAATCTGCCAGCATTTGTAACAGTGTCATCTGGTGCAAAGGCTGATATTTAATTATCTAAAATGAAAGTACCAGAAAAGCCATGCGACTTCCAGATTTCATGTCTCTGCTGTTGGTCTGTTTTTGTGGAAATGGTATGTGCTCAGTAGCCATTTTTCCCACTCTCCTTTTCTCAGCTCGCATATGGTGATGTTTTGACTTATTTGCAATTTGCTTATTTCAAGGAGACTGACTGAGTTATTCAGCAAGATGAATTGAGTTACACACTTGCCATTGCTACCATCGTCTTTTGCAAAGTTATAACAAATAGTTCATCTATCCATCCCTGTAGCAATAAAAATTTATTCTGCATGTACTGGGCATAGACTGAATTAGCATGAAATGAATATGGCTTGGCTAGCTGTCTGGCTAAGAAGAGACAGACAGGAATGTTTACGGGCACATATCAGAGTTCCTGTAGAGTTAGTTGAACGCAGGCCTTCCCTCTGCTACCCAGGAGACATTGGAAATGGGGATAGTTCAGGTCTTGGTTGGTTCCACGGTATCATGACGATAGCCATCAAGCAAGTCACACAGGGTCTTTGAATTTCTCAGTGTATGTCAAAGTTATGTTTTTACTCTACTGTTGTCTATGAAAGGAGCCCTCATGGCAAAGCGGGAGATCTACTGAGCTGTGAACTACAAGGTTAGCGGTTTGAACCCACCAGCTGTCCGAGGGGAGAAACAATGAGGCTGTTGACGCCCCAAAAGATTCAAAGTCTTGGAAACCCCCAGGGACAGTTCTAGCCTGCCCTAAAGGGTCACCGCCAGTCAGAATCGACTCAGTGGCAGTGAGCTGAGAGAGGCTTTTCTTGCCTGTCAAGAGTGGCAATCACAGGGCAGTGCTACCCTATGGGATTGCCAGAAGTTAGAGTTCACTCAGTGGCAGTGAATCTGATTTTTTTTTTGGTTTTAGTAAGGTTAAAGTATTGTGAGAATGTGACACACAGACACACAAAGTGAACACTTCCTATTGGACTCCATGGCCCCAGCAGACGTCCTCCACATAGGATCGCTACAAACCTTGAATTGATGAAAACATGCAGTAGACCCAAAGCAGGGGTCCTCAAACAATGGCCCGTGGGCCACATATGGCCCGCTGAGGTCATTCATCCGGCCAGCCGGGTGTTTTTGCAGTTGCTGCTGTCCTGCTTAGCAGCCGACTCATCCCAGGCCCACAGTGAATTTATTCATAGTTGTTTTTTTTATTATAGCCCGGTCCTCCAACAGTCTGAGGGACAAGAGAGTGAACTGGCCCCGTTTAAAAAGTTTGAGGACCCCTGCTCCAAAGCATACGCAATATGAAGCGCACAGAAATGAGGTTTGCCTGTATATGTGGGAACACACATTCTCTCCCTCACTCTCCCCCTAGATGGTATAAAACAGGTTCAGGATCTCTGTTGCCTCCTGAAAGATTGGCTGCTCACAGACACCTCCAAAGAAAGGCCTGGTGATCCATCAGCTCCTAGCAAACCAGCCATTGAAGACCCTTGATGGCTTTATAGCTACACACAATGTATAGTGTTGTACAACATATGAAATACTGAGCTCAACATATTGTAAGTGTCTCATGAGTTGGTCATGATGCCAATCTCTGCTACATTGCCTGTCTTTACATTTGATGTTTCTTTTCTAGGAACTTTTTGACTATGATGGCATCTGGGTTGGTCTTTGAAAATGCAGTGGGAAAGTCTGAATGGGTGTGTTGTAATTCAGGAAGGCTTCCCTTTAGAAGCGGAGGCCACCTGGTTTATTTCTCTTCACCTTGCACCCACTCAGAGAGCTGTGCCGATGGGCGCTCTACATGGTTTATGATGGCCATGAAGCTGCTGGGCCTGGCACTTTGGCAACATGTGAGAGTGGAGTTAGTTGTAAGCAGGCCTTCCCTCTGCTACCCAGGAGACATTGGAGATGGGGATATTTCAGATGAGACTCCAAGGAAGAGAGCTAGTCAGTCATGTGGAAAATTAGAACAAGGAGCTCCTAGACTGAGCCACGAGAATGTGCAAAGATCCCAGGAAGCCAAGCAGGGGACCAACCCAGTTCCTTGAGCAGAACTGCTCAGAGGAAGTGATCCCACACCTGGTGGTAAAAAGGTGGGTTTTCTTTCTAAATCGGGAAACAGCTTAATAAGACATGTTTTAAATGATTTTTTTTTCCAGAGTAGAGGATAAATTAGAGGGTTGTAAGACAGCTGAGAAACTGGTAATTAGCATAGATGAGAGATCAGGGGTTGGTCTCCCAGTGTTCCCTCAACGTGTGGGCTTGGAAATCAGGATCATCAGAAGCACGTGGGACCTGATTTAACACGAGGTTTACGGATCTTTCTTAAATACCATATTTGTTGGCCCATAAATAACTAGTTATAACCCCCCCCCAAAGTGTGGGGGGGAGGGGGATGAGGGTGCGTCTTCTGGTCTGAAGGTGTGATACCCCAGAGCATGTGTTTATGATTTCATGTGTCCGCTGACTGCACTGGATTGCTGTATGTTTGGGGAAGTCCCGCATCCTGGAGTCTCCATGTCAGTCAGGTCACATGATGGGCACAGGGCACGCCTCCCTTCATTTGTTCATGAAAGTGATGATGGTTCTTAACACCACTGTTGAGTGTGTGCTGTTAAATATGACCATATTTTGCTTTATTTTTAATAAATATTTTAGTATCCTTGTATTCTTTGGCTTAGATTATTTTTTTCTTGTTTTCCTGCTCTACAAACTGGGTGCATCGTATAATAAAGTGCATCTATGGTCTGAAAAATATGGTAGCTACCTCTGCAGACACAAGTCAAACTGACACACGAATGAAACCACACATTTTCTGTAAAAAACAACTTTAAAAAAACAAGATAATTATAAACTTTCCTTACCTTCTACAGTTACCTTCACGTTTAAGTGAAACTATGTAATACTATATATTTGCATACAGTGTATAACATTGTACAACATATGAAATATTGAGTTCGACATATTGTAAGGTTTGCTTGGGTTGTTTTGACAATATCCTCTGCAGTGTCTATCTAAACAATGTCTAAAGAAACATTTGATGTTTCTTTTCTAAGAACTTTTTGACTCTGTTAATATTTATTACTGAAGTAATGTCTTCATGAACGAAACCGATTTACTAGAGTTAAGACTCAATTTATGTTCACTTCAAATTGAGGTGCATCCATAGAGAGAGACATACCACACAGAGAATTTTCAGATGAGAAGCTTTAGAAGAAAATGGATTGGGATACACATTGTCTTATTAAATAGATAAAAGTCAACATAAATGGTAGGAGGTAAGCAGTTTCTGTCATTTTCATTGAGGAAATAGTAATGCGTCAAAAATGACATGTCCTATAAACTGAGTGTTAAAAAATATACTCAAAAACACCATTGATATCAAGTCCATTTCACCTCAATTGGACAGAGTAGAATTATATCATAGGCTTCCCAAGGCAGTCATCCTTTTGAAAGCAAGCCTCTGCTACACTGTTCCCCTGTAGAGCAGTGGCTGTAGAGCATGCTGGACCATCACCTCTCTGGAACTACCATTCCTTAGACACCTGATTAGAAATGCAGTTTATAGTCCTCACCCTCAGAGTCTCACCTTTGCAGGTAGAGCTTAGCGATCTGTGTTCCAATGACAAGTCCTCCAGGTGACCCAAAGCACAGGAAAGCTTGAGAACCCTTGGCCTGAGGATGCTGAAGGGAGAGGACGCGAGGAGCACAGGTTGGGGAGACACTCTGGAGAAGATTTGTATATGGGAGTTGAGAGAAAAGCAGGGGTCCATGATGGAGTGTGAGCCGGGGTAGACACTGACCTTATTTAGTGAGATGGGGGAGATGGGTGGGGATGGGGGAAGGACGTGGCTTTTGGAGACAATGAAATAACTGGGTTGTATAAATGCTACATATTTGGTTGCTGCAGTCATCACCTAATCTGGTGAGTTTGAGGGTTGGGAGTGTAGGGGCAGAGTCTAGCCTGTAATCTGGAGGTAACCAATGAGACCTCTGTGGGGGCATGTCCTCCTGAAAATTCTGGGAAATGTGGTATTTCCTTCTCAGAGGCAGAAGACGCTAGCTCGCTCAGTTCACTTCCTTGAAGACTTTGTATTGATAATACTCCCTCGGAGACCCTCGACTGACAAGGCTGGCTCCCTGTGAGACATTCCTGAGGAGAAGCCACGTGGACCTACCCTGATGCAGCCAGAAACCTTGGCCTACAGAAGCCACGTGGAGACACCTCCCAGTGCTGAGATGCTTACAACACCACTGACTTTGCACCCACAGGCCTGTGATCTTCCTGCATTCAGCATCCTTGCATGTGTTTCGTGAGTCTGGGGAGGACTTGATAGATTGCTGTCGGACATATGGGCTAATATCAGACTTATGACCTTGGACTGAACTGGGTTGGGATGTTTTCTTAATGTACAATTGTTCTTGTATATAAACCTCTTTCTTATATGCATATGTGTTTATGAATTTGTTTTTCTAGTCTACCCCTACTCACACAGTTGCTAACCAAAAGATGGTGGGTTCAAGTCCACCAAGAAACCCTTGGAAGAAAGACCTGATGGTCTCCTGAAAACTGTGTGGCATGTAAGTCGCTCTCCTCTCACACTTGGGAGTCACGGTGAGCTAGAATTGACTTGGAAGCAGCTGACATGGGTGTGGGACGCATTGGTTTTGAGATGTCCATTCAAGTGGAACTGTTGAATGGTTGATGTCAATGGGAGTGCATAGCACAGAGGAAGAGGTTGGGTTTTGAGAAAGGTGTTGGGGACATGCCAACACCTAATAGAACCACCACCACAACAAAATGCTACACTCTCTGCCATCAAGTCAGTTTTGATTCCCAGGGATCCTGTGGTCAGAATAGAACTGCCCCTGTGAGTTTCCTGAGGCTGAGACTACCTATGGGAGCAGAAAACCTCCTCCCTCCCACGTGGGCGAAGCTGCTCCGGAGTTCAAGCTGCTGACTTGGTGGTTATCAGCCCAAGGCGTAACCTACGACACCCGCAGAGATCTTCTATACCCCAAATCCCAAACCCAGCTCAGTGCCATTGTGTGGACCCCGCCTCCTAACCATCCTGTAGGACAGGGTAGGACTCCCCATGTAGACTAACTCTTTACAAGAATATAAAGTCCCATTTTTCTCTTGAGATTCTTTAGGGAGTATCTGATACTGTTGGAATAGCTGTTTTCACACCCAGGGAACAAAGGGTAAAAGACTGCATGTAGTAAGCACCAAACCAGAGGAACTCTTACAAGTCAGAGGAGTGTGGCCCCAGAGAGAGATGGGAAGAGTAAGGAGGAAGAGTAGGGACCTGGGCCTGATGAGGGAATGTTTCGAAGCCAGAATGATCAACTGTGCCAAAGGCTTCCGGAGCTTCCAGAAGGGGAGGTCTAGACGTGTACTTTGTAGACCTTTAAAGTAGGGCCTTCAATTTGAATCTTCCATGAAATGGAAAGAACAACTCCAGGAGCAGCTTGGTTTTCAGTATAGTTTTCCATGGGGGGAAACGAGAGAAACACAGCCCCAGTTTCTTCTTTACACCTTTTCCAAACACTGGGTTTTGTATTGACTCCGCTGGCTCCCAGTTGACTGATGTTTGCTGTTCACAAACTCATTCTGAATGAACATTTTGTTGTCTCGGAAAGGAGTAGCCTATGGCCTTCAACAGCGGTCATCTTTTTGACACCAAGATGGAAAAAAATTAAAAAAGAATCAGATAGAAACCTGGCCACTGACTCACCAGGCTGTAATAAAAATTATTACTGGCTATTGATAACAGGCCGCTGTGGAGCGTATGGCCTGATCTCAAAGCCAATGCTGTGGACTTGGCAGACACGGTTTACTTGTCTCAGCACATTTTCTAGATGAGCCTGCATGCTCAAGGGACCGTTGGATCCGATTGTTCTTGAGCATGGGGCAGAAGCTTGGGTTCTACAACTGGTGCCAGTCTTTGCAGGGTCCAAGACGTCTTCAGCCACAAGAGTTCTTTCATTCATGTTTCAGGAGACAGAAGTTGATAGAAATCAGTGAGCCCTTGAACATGACAATGGGTAACTCAGACCTAAAGCAGATGTCAGAAGCTATTGACGTAGCCTGCTGTATTGTGCTTTCAATAGGCACTGTTAATCACTAAAAACAAAACAAAACAAAACCCAAAACTGGTTCTCCATATCTATGACCTTAAGAGCTTGCAGGTACATAGCTAGGCTTCAGTCTCTCTTGAAAAATTAGATCTGCCACCACCACCCGTTGCTAAGAAGTTGACGCAGTCTCACGGTAACCCCTGGGTGACTAGTAGACCTGGGTGCCCCATGGGGATTTTAGTGGCTGATTTTCCTGGACCAGATTGCCAGGCTCTTCTTCTGAGGCATCTCCAGGTACATCTGAACCCCAGTCTTTGGGTTGCAGTGGCTGACAGAGTGAGGGGGCCACTTGCCCCACCTAGGGGCTTGCTGCTTGGGGGCGGGGTGCACTTCTGCTTTTCTCCAACTCTGGGACTCCTTTGAGGAGAGTGGTGAGAAGAGGACAGGGTGATCTTGGGTCCCTTCTGTCCTTCAGTTGTTCACTCTGATCGGCATCTAAGAGACCATTTCCTCGAGTTTCAGTTCCGTTCCCAGTGTGGACGTGAGTGCATAAGGATTACAGGCAGACATTCTTTGATACGAGCTGTTTAATCATAAACTTATGAAAAGCAGGTGATCCTGTCCAGGACAGGGCACTGAGGGTGAAAAGGGAGGAGCACTGGGAAGTGGGGAAAATGAAAGTAGGGAGCAGAGAGCTCCAGGGTGCACTTAGCTCAGTGGGAACCATTTGAGCTCCTGGGAGGGGTGCGGCCCCCCTGTGGGAACTGGAAGAGCTGATTAGTGACTGCTGCTTCTGGGGCAAGAAGACAAGCAAACCCCAGGCGACATAGAGACCCTTAGGTGATGTCAGTCCAGTGAGGTAAGCGGTGTACCCCTAGTGTGGTGGGATTTCACACGGGCACTTGGCTCCGTTCAGGGGGATGAGCTTGCCTGCCAGAGCAAGTGGGTGCCTTGAAAGCCGAGTCAGAGAGCGTGAGCAGAGCAAAGGTTCATGGGACAGGAATTTCACATGCCAAATTCACTTTGGGGCATGGAAGATGGCACCAGAGGGGCGACGTTGTGGTAAAGGGCTTTGGTAAAGAGACTGGAGAACTGGGGAAGGCAAGACTGGAGGGGCTGGGTGACCAGGGTTGTTGTCACCAAGTTACACACTTCTTGCTGACCTTGGAAGACCTGGCATAGCCTAGGACTCAGTTTACCTGCTGTGTTAGGTGAGGCACTTCTCAGAGATCCTGGCTCTGGACTCTAGAGAGGCTGCTCTTTAGAGATGCCCCATTTAAAAAAAAAAAAAAAGATCAAGGATGGTTGATGGATGATATCACTTTGTGGAGCTCTTGAAACGATGAGTGCATATTTCTTTCTTTCTTTCTTTTTTTTTTTTAAGAGGGAGAGTTGCTTGTAACGTACATTTTACTCCTAGTGGTGCCGAGGCAAACCACGCTCATATCGATTTCGCCGTGTACATTTCAGCGTACCACTTGTCTCTGGGAAATCCCACTCTGTCCTTCCCAGAGAAGCGTGCTGGGGAGAGCAGTGGCCTTTTCTGTCAGTGCCTGTACTTCGCATGGTGCCCCTGGGCAGTGTGGATGGCTGTCATGTGCTGCTGCTCATCAAATGATTGGCCAAAGGCACCTCAGAGGAAAGGCCTGGCCATCACATCTGGAAAATCTGCCCCTGTGAACCCCACGAATGGAGCTCAGGTCCACTTCTGGCCCACATGGGGTGCTCGTGAGGCCAGTGGAAAGCAACAGGGTTCTACTTGGGAAGGAAGCATTCGTTTTATTCAACCTCCGGGACTAGTAAATTTCTAGTCTCTTCAAGCTCCCTCCTGTCCAAAATAAAGAAATTTTTAGCCCCGTTTTCCTGTAGATGCATATCTCAATGGCTGGGGGCCCATGCAGTCGTCAGTGGTGTCATCGTGTTAGGGAGCAGTGAAGGGTGAACACGTTCCCAGGGCTCGGCCTCCGACACACGCACTTCACGAAAGCAGCAATCACGGTAGACTGACAAGATGTCCACTTGAGATGTGGTTCGGGCTGGCCTCATCGCTCTTCAGGAAAGTGTCACTGTGTCCTCGTAATGCAGGCTGTCTGCGAAGCTGCCTTAGTGTTTTCTGATCGCAGATCAGAGCAGGTCATTCCCCTACTTAACATCCACCAGCAGCTTCCGAAAGCTAAGCAGTGGCTGTCATGGGCCACCAGCACGTGTCTGTCACACCCTGCCACCCTCCCATCCAGTCCCCAGGTAGAGTCAGGCCTCCCTGTTGCTGCAGCTCCAGAAAGCTCCCCAGCTGACTGCACCCCATTATCCGAGCCTCAAGTGCCTTTGCTGCTTTAGTTTTGAACGGTGACCTATAGCTTTTAGTAAAAGTTCATAGGCAGGGCTGCTGTGGAGTTCTGTATTTGCTGTTGTTTGAGGAATCCTTGTGAGTTCACTCTGCTATTCACGATATATTAAAGGGTGCATGGTTGCACTGTGTGTGGGTTAGGAATTGCACCGCTAACCTTAAAGGTCGGCAGTTCTAATCCACCAGCCGCTCAGAGGGAAAAAGATGAGGTTTCCTGCTCCTTGTAAAGATGTAGTGTTTCAGAGACCACAAAGAGTGGTATGGCCATGTCCCATGGGGTCACGGTGAATTTGACTTGCCCTGATGGCAGTGGCAGTGGGTTTTGAATAATTTTGGAGTGAACCTCCCATAGGCTCAATTGCCTTTAGGGTGTCATTGCTGTTGGAGGAGGGTGGTAGTGGTATTTTCTTTCATGTGAAGAATGTCTCTGCTTCCATGAGGAGCACTGATGGTGTGGTGGGTTATGAGTTGGGGAGGTAACGACAAGATCAGTGGTAGAAAACTACCAGCTACTCCAAGAGAGAAAGATGAGAGTGTGTCTTCCTATCATGATTTGCAGCTTCTGAAACAGAAAGGCACAAGCAGCCCTGCACTGTCTTATAGGCCTGATAAGAATTCAGATTGGCTTGGTGGCAGCAGGTCATGTATTTCGTTTTTACCATATATGTTATGTATTAACCATTTGATTGGGGGCTCATACAACTCTTATCACAATCCATCCATCCATCCATCCCTTGTCAAGCACATTTGTCACCCTCATCATTCTCAAAACATTTGCTTTCTACTTAAACCCTTGGTATCAGCTCCTCATTTTTCCACTTCATTCCCTGCTCCACCCTCCCTCATGAACCCTCAATAATTTATAAATTATCATTATTTTGCCATATCATACACTGTCTGATGTCTCCCTTCACGCACTTTCCTGTTGTATGTACCCCAGGGAGGAGGTTACATGTAGATCCCTACAATGGGTTCCCCCTTTCTACCCCACCTTCCCTCCACCCAGCTGGTATCGCCACTTTCCCCACTGGTCATGAAGGGATCATCAGTACTGGATTCCCCATGTTTACAGTTCCTATCTGTACAGTGTACATTCTCTGATTCAGTCGAATTTGTAAGGTAGAATTGGGATCATGACAGTGGGGCTGAGGGGGTTTCTTTTTATAAACCTCCTTAAAACAAAGAGAAAACCCAATGCATTAAAATACCCCCGTGTTGACTTTTTGCATCGTTGCTAGACATCTCAGAGTGAGATTCTTGCGTCATGAAACTTCTACAGCTGCTGGTAGGATGGAGTTGGTCGTTGGTGGGGTTTGTCTGTCTCTGTGCCCTACCCTTGCCAGCTGTGGGTTCTCTGCTGATGAGTGTGCCCAGCACTGAGTCCCGGGGTGCTGGATAAGACAGAGCTGGCCACAGTAGAGGTGAGGCTATTGGGGAGAAGGGTCTGGCAGCAGGAGCTCCTGGCTACTTGGTGATGCGTCTTGGCAGTGCAATTGGGGAGGAGCTGAGGGGCTTCAGGCGAGGAGGATTCTTAGGGATTTGCTGAAGCTTGGAAGGAGCAAAGGAGAAGACAAGGACTCCAGGGGTGGAGTTGGTCCAGAGTGGTGACCTTCCAGGGGCTGAGGGAGGAGCAGAAGGACAGAGAGCTGACAACCCTTTGAGAGGAAACGAGATCACTTCCTCTTTGGGGAAGAGATGAGCTGCTGTAGTCAGCTTAGAGCAGCCCGTGCCATGTGGAGAAAACTAGAGACTCACGAGTCACCTTTGAACAGGCTGTCAGTGGCTAACTTTCGGGAGTAACTCTCCAGACTTTCTTCTGGGGTTCCACTGGGTGGGCTCGAATTGTCAATGTTTCCATTGGTAGCCAAGCTGGACAACCATTTGTACCCGCCCTGGGGCTCCTCTAAGTGGAGCAGCCCCTCTGGGTATTAGTGATGGATCCCTGATGTCTTGCGTTAGTCCAAGTGGATTAGAGAAACAAATCCATAGGTACTGTTATGTGTATAAGAAAAAGGTTTATATACCAGAGCAATTAAACATTGAGAAGCACATCCCATCCCAGTCCAGTCCAAGGTCATAAGTCCCATATTAGCCCCTATGTCCAATTGCAATCTATAAGGTCCTCTTCAGACTCATGAAGCATATGCAGTGACACCAGGACAATCACAGGTCAGTGGGTGCAGAGTCTTATGTATCCAGTGGCGGAAGAAGCATCTCAGCGCAGGCAGGGGTCTCCTCATGGCTCCTCCAGTTTTCAGGATTCACGGTCTAGCAGCATGCGGCCATACATCTTATCAGCTGCAATGTCTCCCAGGGAGTGAGTCTTGTGTCTTGTCAGTAGAGCATCTCCAAGGGACTGAGCAGTGAGTCCATGGGGAAAATACAGCCATATTTCCCAGAAGTCTCAGAAGAAATCCATGTCCACACAGAGGTCTCATTGGCTATCTCTAGATTGACAAGTTAGACTCCACCCCTGCCCTCTTACTCTTCAAACTGATGCCAGGTTAGGTGACTGACACTCCCTCACAGTAGAGCAGAGAAAGGCTAAAGGTGGAAAGACCCTCTCCTGCTATTTATTACACTGTATTGAGTGGAATGTCTGGGTTTAAAAATTTTATACAAGGAAAGCATTTGATCAATCTAAGCAAAGAGAAGAGCTTTTCAGGGCCTTTAAAATTGACAGAGCAGTCTTGCTAATATGTGGGTTCACTGAAAGATTAGTCATCTGAACCCACCATGGGAGAAATATACAACAGTTTGTCCCATGAAGATTTACAGTCTGGGAGGCTCTGCAGAGAGCCTAATCCACAGCGCCACTATGGCTCCGTCAAGTGGCCCAGTTTTCGTCAAAGACTGAGCAGCTGGCTGTGACAATAGCCCAGCGCTGAGTGGTGATTATGGTGTTGAGCACACAAACAGATAGGAGACCATGAATCCCAGGATATCCTCCTCAGAGAGAGGTGCTCTGAGCAAGATCTCAGGACCAGGTCACTTCCTGGTGCCTCACGGTGGGAGAATTCTACACCCAGACAGTGCCTTCTGTTCTCCACCCTCATTGGCTTTCTTAAGCTCAGGGATTATCTAGGGAGAATGGGCTCATCTGTGTAAGTGGGAACTTCTTGACTGTCTCTCTTTTGTGTCTTGGTCATTTGCTATAAGGAAAAATGATTTTGTGAAACTTCTTTCCTTCTACTGACTGGTAAGCTCTAACACGGCAGTTCTCAACTTGTGGGTCACTACCCCTTTGGGGGTTGAACAACCCTTTCTCAAAGGTTGCTAAGACTGTCAGAAAACAAATATTCCCGGTTCTTCCCTCATGCAGTATTTTTACAAATACTGTTGCAAAATATTGCAATGTAGTTTACTGTTGTTATATTAAGACTGGTACCCATGCTACATCAGACTTCAAGGCAAATTTTCATTTATTTATAATTAGAAATACATCACAATCTATAATTACATAGTTTTTGTAATTAATCACTATGCTTTAATTATGTTCAATTTGTATCAATGAAGATACCTTCTGCATATCAGATATTTACATAGCGATTCACAACAGTAGCAAAATTACGGTTTTGAAGAAGCAACGAAAATAATGTGATGGTTGGGGGGCACCACCACACAAGGAGCTGTGTTGAAGGGAGTAAGGTTGACAGCCACTGCTCTAATACATCCAATGAGCAGGAATTTGCAACGAAGTTTAAATCAACTCAATGGCAGTGGTGCTGTTTTCCCTCCAGGTTAAATCATCTCCTTCTATAGTCCTTACTCCCCTCCCCTTTTTTTTTCTTTCCCATTTCATGATTTTATTAATTTACTTATTTAAATCATTTCATTGGGGGTTCATCCAACTCTTATCACAATCTGTGCATCCATCCATTGTGTCAAACACATTTGTACGTATGTTGCCATCATCATTCTCAAAACATTTGCTTTCTACTTAAGCCCTTGGTTTCAGCGCCTCATGTTTCTTCTCCTTCCTCTTCCCATTCCTAGTCCCCATCTTTACTGGCCCTGTTGTTAGGCTCATTGAGTGTTTTAAACTCAGCATTTACATGTGGCCCAGTCAGTAGAAGTACTCCAACCCTTGATAAATCCCTGTCGATTTTGTTACCCAAACTTTTCAAGGAGGTAATTGATATCTATCTATCTATCTACCTATCAATCTATCTTTCTATCATCTATCTATCTATATATCAACTATCAATCTTTCCATTATTGATAATACCTATGTATCTATCTATATAATATTTAATGAAAGGGTTTATTATTATTCTTACTAATGGCTATAGTATTTGGCCAAGTAGGTAGGTATTTATATTGTGAATTCTTTAAAAAAGAGAGAGGAGGCATTTTTAAAGAGTCCCCATTTTGTGATGACCTGCTAAACATGGTACTAGCTTTCTTGGGTGTAGAAGAGAATTTGGGGGGGGGGGCGGAGGAATGCCAGCCCCTTGTGATGTGATCAGGCCAGGGGTTTGATGGCCAGTCTCCGGATGCGCTCTCGATGGGGGAGGGTGACGGGCAGGGAGGGAGGGGGCTGTTGAGGATGAGGACTCTTTGTGAAGCTGAGCAATGACGTCCTAATCTACATGCACGTTGACCTGTATCCTGTCATGCGGTATTGACCATAGTCCTGTGCACGACTCTTACCCAACACTTCAAATTGGAGCCTCACTTACATCCAGATATTTCCTCCTGTCCTTCCAAGTACGGGGTGATACGGAAGTTTTCTGACTGCACGTCCTTTTGGGTCACTTCACTTTCCAGGGTGGATTTTTGCTTTTTTCTTCTGCGTTGTTTTATGCTCTGTGCAGTATTAGGCAGGTCTTGTGTGTGTGTGTGTGTGTGTGTGTGTGTGTGTGTCTTTTAAATCACACTATATGTTGCAGCTTGTGGTCCTGGTTCTTACATGACTGGGCCTTCTCTGTAGGGGAGTAGTAGTTAATATATGAAAATTCTGGAAGACACGTCTTTCTCTTGATTTTTCATTACTTAAGAAAGAACACACCATAATGCTTGAGTTCCTGACTTTAAAGTATGAGGATTGTTAAATTCTGAGTATGAAGTAAAGTCTCTGAAGATTTTACCTCCGGTAAGTTATCATTAAGCGGTGGGCTATTTGGATGCAATGCTCATTAAGATGTATTTGCCGACAAGATGGCTATGCCATTATTTTTAATCTCTTCATGCTTTCTGTGACGTGTGATTTTGAGTAATTATGTGAAACAAACTAAAGAGGAGCGAGAAAGGATGCAACATATCACCCATTTCGACATGTTCCCAGGGAGAGCTGGTATTCAGAAAACATTGATGTGGGGAAAGGGGCTTATAATTCATTCTTAACTTGCTTTGCAGAGAACTGAGTACTTGAGTGACCTTGTGATTGTTCCAGGTCTCCCTCTGGGGTGCCAGCAGAAGCAGGCACCTTAAGTTCATGTTCTATGCCACCCTCTGCCCCTGGCATGAATTTTTTTTGTGTTTTATCCCTTCATTTCCACATCCCCCACATGCAGTTACGCTGTTTTACCTGTCAGGTGTGCGCGTGTTGTCTGTGAAGAGTGTGCACGTCTCAGTGGTTCACCCCTGTAAGAGCCTCTTCTGTTCTCTTACTGCTGGTCACTCGCTCATCCTGCCATCTCAGTCTCTTCTCTCCTGAATGGTTACACTGGCTCCCCAGCTTGACTGCTTGCTTCTGAGTTTATCCTCTACCCCTTTCTTCTCCATATTTTTGTGAGTAAAACACTTTCCCCAGCCCCTCAGAGCCATTGAGGCTTTGTTTCCTGACCCCTGCCTCCCTTTCCAAGCAAGTCTCCAAGCCGTACTTGTCTCGGTCTTAGAACAAGGGCTGCCTTCTGTAAGGCAGGTTCCAGCGACAAAGCCCTTAGACGGCACTGTCCGATGATTGTCATGCCTGCCTTCCACGCCTCGTCTTTCAGGACTGGAACCAGTGTCAGCTTCTCTAGGAAGTTCTTCCAGACTCATCTCACCACTCAGCGTTCTCCCACCAATAAGTGGACATCTCAGTTCAACAGCGTGGATTCAGTCAGGACACTCGTCCCAAATTGCCTGCATGCCGAGTCCCTTCCTATCTAGTCTCACACCAGTGATGTGGCACAGATAACCTCTCTGCACTCTGTTCTCTCACCTGGGAAGTGGAGTTAGTGAGGCTGCCTGCCTATGAATCTGATGATCATTTTTTGGGGGGGCAGGCATCACTGCCCTCTGGTAGTGGGAGTAGGAGGCCCAGCCTTTGCTCCTGTGGAGCCGCTGCTGGAATTGAACCTCCATCCCAGTGGGCCACAGTCCCGCTCACAACCACTACACCACCGGGGCTCAGCCTCTGATGATCATTTTTATATGTTCGTATCTATGATCGTTAGCATTTATCCAGGCACACAGTGAGTCTTTTCCTCTCAGACTGACTAAGTGCACGGTATACGGTAAACACTCACTAAGTGCACAGAACTTCCATTGGTCCCTGTTACTTCCATAAATGAATCAGTCAGTGTCATATACAATGGTACGTGTTGCTGTGAAAGTCATGGCAGGCTTTATGAACCACAAATAGCAAAGCGTGAAGTGATTGTGTCTTGTGTTTCATTCACTCCGGTCTGTACACTTCTGAATGTGATGTTCTCAGGTCTCTAACCCCCCGGGAGGGGACAGTCTGTGCTCTTTGATCAAACACTGCCTCACAATGGCAGTTTGGTATTCTCCAGGGCCTCCAATAGCTTGCCTGCTTATAAAGTGGAGGAACAAAAAGAAGCCCACAAGGGGAAGATTCCCATTCGCCTAACTGGATGGAGAGGTGAGGTTTCCCAGTGAGCAGCGGCCCTGACACTTCCGAGCAACTTTCTTGGCCTCTCAGTCACCACGACAGTTTTCTCTGCTCCTAAAAGGTCTCCCCAGGATGTCCCTATGGCCATGCTATGCTCCTTGAGAAAATTGTTCGAGACCACCCCACTGCAGGCTGTCAAACAGTAACTAAAATTTTCTGGACTGACCTCTCTGCTTTGAGTTCAACTGGCTCAGCAGAGCCCTCAGAAGTCCCTGTTGGGATTAGGCCTCCTTTTTTTTTTTTTGAACAGTTTTATTGGCATGTAATTCATGTGTCATACAATTCAGTAGTTCAACCACATGGGGAAGAGTTGTCCATTCATCCCCACAGTGAAGTTTTGGCAGTTTCTGTCACTCTTATAGTCATCGTGGTGAGCTCCCCATTTCCCTTCAACCTTCCCTATCATGCCCATAAGGAACCAGTTATTGTCTCTATAGATGTACCTCTCCAGGATTTGATCAGTTATCAGGCATCAAAGAACAAAAAATCATATCATTGCGTGCTCACTATCCTGTTAAGATCACTGAAGCCAAACATGTGCATCAGCAAATGTGGTGAAGAAAACTGATGGTCCCCGCTATCAAAAGATAGCGCATCTAGGGTCTTAAAGGCTTGGTAAACAAATGGTCATCTAGCTCAGAAGCAACAAAGCCCACATGGAAGTAGCACACCAACCTGTATGACCACAAAGTGTCCAAGGAATCAGGTATCAGGCATCAAAGAACTAAAAATGATAACATATAAATGAGGGCCTCTTTCTTGATGGCACCTGAAAGCAACTAAAAGACCTTGTCTATAGCCACCAACTGAGCACAGAGACACAGTTTAACTCCTGTTATACAATGAACTCATACACGTATGACCTGGGATCCTAGCAGCAATACCTTAAAAAAAACAACTTACCCTGGTTTAGAGAGCACATTATTTAGTGCTTATTAAGTTATGTCCTACTGTCTTCTAGAAGAGGATTTATTTTAGTCATTGTTTATGACGTGTCTCTGTAGTAACTATGGATAGAAATGAGTCTAGGTGCTCTTGTCTTCCTCAGATTCAGAAGTCATTTTTTAAAAACCTGGCTCTTATGTTTAGTGTGAACAGTGTCTGGTTTGTCATAATTGTTCTTAATGCATAGATAGAAGATAAGTATATACATTAAGTTGCTGCTGTACTAAATGAAGTTTTTATTTGTAAAGGCAGTTTTTATGTTGGATTATTATGGAGATATAAAGGCTTATCACTGATTTGTGTTTTAAAAATAAGGTAGAGATAGTCAAATACACTTTCCTGTTTTCTTTTTCTCCTAGGTCATTATGTCTAAGTTAACTAATGTCTTACTGCACATTTTCCATCCGCTTGTTCAAAATTCAAATGTCGCTGGTTCAGTTTCCAATATTTGCCTTGAACTCTTTACTCTGGGTATCATTTCCCCAGCACCTATGTAAAGCACAGTTAGCATTTATGGACCAGGACACTCCATGTCTTCACCATCTCCATTTAAGCATCTCGATCTGTCGTGTGACCATGGGGCCTGTCTCTGTTCACCCCGAAGAGCTCCTCTCTGTGATGAGGTCTAAACCACATCTTGAAAACCGCGTGTCAGAGTCCCTGGGCTCTCACACAATGGCGTAAGCAGACAGTGTCCTCTAAGAGACTTTGTGATCATAATGGCATTATTGACACTTGAGCTGTATGGAGCTGTTGTCTCAAAGGTGCCGGAGAGAGCTCAACACAAGTGTGAGGGGTGAGTGTGCTGGTGACGGGCCAGAGGCTCAGGACAGCACAGGGAGCGATTCTGTTGTTGGACGGTGAAATAAAGTAGTAGACAGCGTTCTCTTAACAGACTGCTATTTGGTGAGAACGGGCAGAGCAGCGTGAAGGTATTTTGAAAACTTTCACTCGGTGACCAGTTGTTTGACTAGTAAAGGTATTAAAAATGGTGTTCGTCTGTGTCGACTGGAGAAAAAGTTCATAGGCACACATATGTGTATAAGAGAGCTATATATCAAAGAGGGATTGTATATTAAGAAAACAGCCCAGCCCAGATCAAGCCCATAAACCCACTTTAATAAGCCCGTATGTTCGAGGCCAGTTTACAGACTCATGCAGCACGTGCAATGGAAGATCACAGGCCGAGCATCTCAGCTCTGGCTCCTCCAGCTCCGGGGCTCTTCCTCCATCAGCGTAGCTCCATATGGCATGCCAATAGGATGACGGAGCAGAGAGTGTGACTCGGTCCTTCAGTGAACTATCTATCTTGGTGGAACCTCCCAATGAAACCATCAAGTGGACACCAGATGAGGCTACTACCACCCAAACAACAACTATTTATTAAAGCAAAGTATCTTACATGAAGAAACCATGTTGTTATTTGCTCTTAGCTGCTGTCCAGTGGTTCTTGCTTAGAGCCCCCTTGTTTGAGAGACTAGCCTGCTCACAGCCCTCTCCCATCTTCACAGAGGTTGCTATGTCTGAACCCACTGTTCCCACCCCTCTGTTCATCTGTCTTGTCAAGTCTCTTCCTCTTTGTCATTGACCTTCTCTGGTGTCCTTTTCCAGGTCTCTCCCAATATCATGTCCAAAGTACTCAGGATAAAGTCCTGCTCCCTTCACATCTAAGAAGCAAGCCTTCACGCTGTACCTTTCCCCAGACAGAATTGTTTGTCCTTCTAGAAACCCATGATATAGTTCATATTCCTCACCAGTATCATCCTTCAAATGCGCCAGTTCTTTTCCGATCGCCCATACTTATGCCCCATCTTCCACTGGCATCTGAGGCCAATGAAAATAGCATGGCTTGGCCCAGCCCTGCTAGCATCTTGGGATAAGCATGGGACCTTAATGCCAAGGTGGGCGGTTCAAACTCACCAGCTGATCCACTGGATAAAGATGAGTCTGGAAATACCACGGCTTGGAGCAGGTGTACCTTAGGCCTTACCGTGACATATGCAACACTCTACAAGGGTCTTTTGTAGCAGATTGAATGCAGAATGCTGTTTGAATGTCTGCCTGCCGCTTCCATGGCCATTGATGGTGACCCTTCTACAGTGACATCCTTGACAACCTCAGTATGTTTTTTTTTTTTTTTTAAATTAGGATATTGCATTTGGGCCCAGATGTGAGGATTTCTGTTTTACGGTTGAGGTAGAATCAATCCGTGCTGGGCATTGTGAGGCTTCAAGTCCTGTTCACTTTCAGCAAGTCTGTGTCCTCTGCAGAGGACGTGGTAGAGGTTATTACCAGCCACCTTCTGGTCCTGCTGCCACGCTATCTTCCTATGGTCCAGTTTCTCACCCCTGTGTCCCACAGGTTATGTGCTAAGTCTCCACCTTCATGTTACACGAAGAGATGGAAATAGTGGGCAAACGTATGTCCCGAGGTATCCGCAAATAGCTACGTGTCCCTTAACATCAGCTCAGAGAACGTCGGGACAGACTGATCGCTGTCATCCCTTAAGGTCTGTTTCTGTTTTCCAAAGAGAAAAAAGTTCTGGTCTTGTTTGTGATTGCTCCTGCCCTGAACGCTGAGCAGCATCGCTCCTGGGTCCATCCCAATCTCTGTAGCCTCTGCCTCCTCCACCTTCTCCCAGTTCCATTCACACAGTCATTCACTCCCGTTACAGTGGTCCTCCGTGCGTGCTTGGGGCACTGGTGGCTCATCGACTCACCTTTCCCGGCAGCAGGGGAGGCTGCACGTGGTCAGGAAACAGCCACACCAACGGGGCAGCAGCAGCAGCTCGAGCCACCAGGGCCAGCTGCACTCCTGGCACCTGCACACCTGTTCTGTTCAAGCCCCTCCCCTCTCAGAACAAAGTCCTGATCCCCCTGCCTGGCCCTGTCACACACCCAGCAAGGCTGGCCTCCTATATCCGGTAGATAACTGCTTTTGGACTTTGTGCAGTGGGCTCCCATAGGTTTTAATTTAAGAGACTTTACGGGGATGTAACTGCCAATTGTCAGGGGAGTTCCTGAGTTGAAGAAGGTGTTCACACAATGTCCCAATCATGTAATGTCTATTTCACAGAATGGATGGTGGCTCCCAGCCCAGTGTACCTGTGCCTGTGCCCTTATATAATAAATAAGTAAGTAAGTAAGTAAATAAATAAATAAATAAATAAATAAGTAAATAAGTAAATAATGGTAGCAGTAGTAGTAGGAAAGAGTTGTTCTTCTTGGTCCATTTCCTGATGGGTTTTGTTAAGAAAATCTATCCTTTTGGTAATGGTGTGCCTTTATGTGAGTGCATATAAATTGCCGTCCTTATTTTATGGGGCCACTTTGGACAATTTTCTTCTAATGAACTTCTTTGTAGTTAGCACTTTCCAAAGAGTGGGCTAGTGATGGGGGTGCTTAACAATTTTTGTGATGGATCTGCTTGTCTGTTGTAGAAGAATTTCACACCTACACTTTGCTCAGTGGACCATGTTATTTTTGTCTTTTAAGTGTTACTGAACACTAAGCATGAGCACATATAAGCTCAGAGATTACAGAAACTGCCGTTGTTCTCAGAATTCGAGGTCTCTACCGCCATTAGCCTCCTCAGAGGCTATCTCTAAATATTCTAAATACTATCTTATTAAATTTTCTAAAAATTGTTGTTGTTGTTGAGAAGATCTATGACAAAATATTCACCAATGTATTAGGCATGTATTAGGCATACACCAATGTATTAGGACGTCATACTTCAGGTTGTGCATCATTCATGCCCTCCTTTTCAGAATCGTGATTCCCTTGTGAATGTAAAATTTCTCATCTCGTCTCTTGAGTTGGGGTTACCAATAATGTCCTTATAGATTGATCTTAAAGAAGCACAATGCCCAAGGCAGATAGAGTATCTTAGTTTATAGATAATAATTGAAAGAATCTGCAGTTTCCTTGTGGTAAATATTTTTTCCTATCATCATTCTCTTTACCAACGTAAATATAAAATAAAAGCAGTACAACGAACAGAGTTAGTTCGTGTATTGTATTACCGGTGGGAGAGCCCTGCTTAGCCCCTGTGCACATGCCCATTGACTCTAAACCTGGTCTTAGCTACTAGAACTCTCTTGGGTCACTTGAGGGTGTGCCATTACATGATTGGGATATTGTAGGTTTATATACAAGAGGAATGGAACATTAAGAAAGCATCCCAATCCAGTCCAGTCCAAGGTCATAAGTCTGATATTAGCCCATATGTCCGACACCAGTCTATAGTCTCCTTCTGACTCACGAAGCACGTGCAGTAGAGGCATCCCGGTGCTGGCAGGGGTCTCCCCTTGGCTCCCTGTTTCCAGGGCTCAGGGTCCATCAGCAATATCCATTGGTGGTGGGAGCATCTCAGCGCTGGCAGGAGTCTCTCTGTGGCTTCTCTGGCCCCAGAGGTCTGGTTCCATCAGGGCAAGCCCTTGTGGCTTCTCCTCCAGCTCCTCCATTCTCCGGGAATCAGGATCAATCAGCATGCTGTCATCTCATCTTGTCTTGTCAGTAGTCATCATCTTGGAGACTCAGTGTAGTCTCTCTTCTTCATGAGGGAAATACCACGTGGCTTCCCAGAATTCTCAGGAGAAAGCCATCCCCACACAGAGGCCTCATTGGCTATCTCCAGATTTACAGGCTAGATTCCACCTGTACTTCCCAATCTTGGAATTGGCATCAAGTACTGACTGCTACAACCCCTATTCCCTCGCCCACCTTTTTCCTTTACATTTGGGAAAGGTACATGTTTATTGATTCAGAAAAAACAATCAAGAGACAGATATCAGGAAACCATTACAAAATGAACAAAGATAAAACCACTTTTCAAATTTTTGCAAAAGTTCACTCCCTTATGACAAACTGATAAATCAGGTCACAGTAAAGAAGTCGAAGCATATTACCACTGGAAATTGTCAAATGCATGGATAAATGTCATCTCCTTTGATACTCATAAACATGAGTACATCAATTTGACAAGGTAGAAAACCCAGGTTCTTAAAAGGTCCGTCAGCAAAATAATAGCCCAACTGGGACAGGACCTACCTCTCTTCACTACACTCCAGTGCTCTTTATCTCTTCAACTCGGTGTTCTCTGTGGGGAAAGCAGCTGTGGGCGCAGACCGGAATGCTACTCAACCATGTTGGTTTCTGTAAAATATAACTTAATGTGTAAAAAATGCACCAAAGGATTCAAGCAGGGAATCTTGGTGTTCAGTCTTGTCTGTGAGTCTTCCTTTTCATCTGCCTTTTTATTTTTCCTACCCTCTCTTTTTATTTCTCACTTTAAAAAATAATTATTATTTGCTAAGAAATATGCTAAGAAATAATTGTAATACTACTTAGTATATGCTAAGAAATGATTGTGATACTATTTCCCTTGAATGGGGGTTCGGAGTGGCCACGTGGAGTCTTCCTTGGTACAAAGTGATCCCTTTGAAATGGTCCCTTGGATGTCTTCTAGGGGAAGGAAACCCCCATCTGTGTCTGCACCCCACCCAGTTCTTGTCTTGTCTTTGATTCCTGTCATGGGGTCTGCCGTGTTAAGTCTCCACATTCCTCCAGCCCTTCCTCCAAATCCTCCTCATTGAGTAAGTGGCAGCTGCCCCCTGGGTCGCCACAGGCAGATGAGCACTTTGCTTTGTTGTTTTTTGCCATGTTGCCCAGTAGTGGGCTGGGCACTGAGGAGCAGCTTCACTTCTCACCGGGGTCCAATCATCTCACTGACTGCAGGCATGTGGGTGCCATTGTTGGGTGGTGACCAAGGTCACAGATGAGTTTGGAAGTTAGAGTCCCTTTCCTCTGCCGCGTGACCTGGGACAAGCTTTGTATCCTCTCTACACCCCAATAGCCACTGCCGTACCATACATAGTTTAGTGAAGAGGGCGCCAAAGATTTATCCCAATAATTCTGTGGAGGAGATAAATTATTTTTCCTTAAAAAGAATGTTTCAAACTCAAACTCATGGCCATCTTCTGGATTCTGATCCATTGCAACCCTATAGGACAGGGTAGAATTGCCCCTGTGGGTCTCTGGGACTTTATCTCTTAGTTACTGTATTTCTCAGACCTTAAGACGCACTGCCTCCACCCCCCGAAAGTTGGGGAAAAAATGAGGGTGCTTCTTATGATCCAAAGATCTTATGGTCCAGAACATTTTAGTATACTGGTACTTTTTGGTTCAGCTTTTTTTTTTCTTGTTTTCTTGTTCTAAAAACTGGGTGTGTCTTATGGTCTGAAAAATATAGTATTTTAGAAATGCTCTGGGCAGTGCAAAAACATGGCAAGCTCAGCTGCTGACTGGTAGTTCAAGGCCCTCCAGAAGTTCTGCAGAAGAAAGGACAGGTGGTAGTCCCCAAGAAACAGCAAGAGAAAACTCTCATGTGCACAGTTCTCCTCTGACTGTGTCCCCATTGAGGCACAACGGATACAGCCATTGGCCACTGCTAGCAGCGCCTCCACTGGTGATTTTGTGGTAATGCACACTGGCTGTCAAACCCCACAGGATTGAGCTGCTTGTTTGGTTGCTGAACTTAAAGACTACTGCCCTGTGGCTTATCTATTTGGTTCCTTAACCTTTCCCCCTTCCTAATAAATTTCATTACTCTTATGTGTTTTAGGATGCTTTCTTTTACCTTACAGGTGGAGGTTTTTGCCTAAATAGATATAGAGTAAAAATTTGATTGAACATCAGAGGCATCTTAGACTAACACTCTCTGGTCTAGCCAGGTGAGCAGGCCTTTCTTCAGCATGTAATTTACCATTTTAAGCGACTCTGTAAAGAAGCAGAGGATATCTCGTGTCTTCTGAAGTGTATTTCCATTGACATCTTCAGTGTTCACTGGGTAGCTTAATGTCTTCTGAAACTATTGCTCTTTTAGAACCACTGTTGATGTCAAAACATTTTGAATATAGAATATTCATGATCTGACATGCCCTCCATTTGTGGGCCTTTTACAAATGACTAAGCACACTCTGATCAGAACTTATTCCTTTTGGGCAGAGGCCAAGCATACTGCCTTATTTGCATAGGATCTGCCACTTCAAAGGGCCAAAGACCATAGGTTCCTTTCCCAGATGGGCCGATTATCATAGCTTTATTTCACAACCTCAGATTGAACCCCAAGCTTTGGCCATCTCTTCTGGAGATGCACACTGCTGATCACAAGGGCCATGGTTATACTGGCCCAGAGACTCTAGACGCGTTGACTAAGAACCCTGGACCCCCCACCAGGTGGACATGTTCTAATGTCCGTGTATGCTGCATGGTGGATCTGAAGAATCCATCTCAAACACTGATGCTGGCTGAGAAAGACACTATTTTCAAAAAAGCTGATTAGGAACTAGTAAGTGACCTATCAGGGTCCAGAAGTCAGGAGCGTTAAGAAACTCAGATGGCTTAATTCTGGCCCTGATTTTGTACATGGTTTTGTCACAGAAGATGAGTAACAGAGAAAGACGACAACACCGATTTTCTAATGGTACAGAAGACCTAAAGAAGGCTCGTAACCAAAGGGAACCATCCAGCAGTGCTCGAAGCTAACCAGATCCTGCTCTAAGTATTGTACTGACGACTGGTTTGACCTTATACATAGTAACTCTTTAAGAGGTAGGCATGATGACCCCAAGACTGTTTTAGAGAAGAGTGCATCTAGGTGCTGAGTGGGTATTTTCTGTGGGTCACACAGTGAGTGGCTGGGATGGAATTTCACGTCGGGCATTGAGACAGAGTTTTAGGATATGTGGCAGACAATAGGAGATGTTGGCAAAAGAAGTGAGCACAGCGAGAAAAAGAGAATGAGTCCTGATTCTCAGTGGTGTGGATGGTAAGAGAGCACAATCCTTCATTTCCTACTTGGTACCTTTTATATAGACACACATGCATAAGTATGTGTATATATCACATACACATATATATGTGTGCTCATGTTTTGTGTATAGACAGATCTATACAAACATACGCATACATACACAAAAGGGCTTCAAGAAATTGGTAGGACAATTCCATCATTAGGTGCCAAGGGGATCAGCTATCAGGCATCAAAGAACAAAACATATCATTCTTTGCTCATCTTCCCAGTACCATCACTGAAGACAAATGGATGCATAAGCAAATGTGGTGAAGAAAGCTGATGGTGTCTGGCTATCAAAAGATATTGCTTCTGGGGCCTTAAAGGCTTGAAAGTAAACAAGTGACCATCTAGCTCAGAAGCAACAAAGCCCATAGGGAAGAAGCACACCAGTCTATGTGATCATGAGGTGTTGAAGGGATTAAGTATCAGATATCAAAGAACAAAAAAATCAAATCATTGTGAATGAAGGGGAGAGTGGATTGGGGACCCAAAGCCCATCTGTAGTCAGCTGGACATCCCCCAACAGAAGGGTTTCAGGGAGGAGATGAGCCAGTCAGGGTGCAGTGTAGCACCAACTGAACATTTAACTTTTCCTCTAGTTCCTATGCTTCCCCTCTGCCCCACCCCACTATCATGATTCCAAGTTTACCTTATGCATCTGGCTAGACCAGAAGATGTACACTGGTACAGATAGGAACTGGAAACATAGGGAATCCAGGACAGATGATCCTTTCAGGACCAGTGGTGAGAGTGGTGATACCGGGAGAGTGGAGGTAAGGGTGGGTAGAAAGGGGAACCAATTACAAGGTTCTACATATAACTTTCTTCCTGGGGGATAGACAACAGAAACGTGGGTGAAAGGAGACGTTGGACAGTGTAAGACATGACTAAATAACAATCATTTATAAATTATCAAGGTTTCACAAAGGATGGGGAGTGGGGAAGGAGGGGGGAAATGAAGAGCTGATACCAAGGGCTCAGTTAGAAAGCAAATGTTTTGAGAACGATGAGGACAACAGATGTGCAAATGTGCTTGACACAATGGATCGATGCATGGATTGTGCTAAGAGTTGTATGAACCCCACCCGCCAAAAAAGATGTAAATGCTGACACAAAGACTGTATGTATATATTGTGATTAGAGCTGTAAGAACCCCAATAAAATGATTTTTATAAGAAAAAAATGAGGAAAAGCCCATCATCTTTTGATTCCGTTTTCCATGAACTTCCTAAAACCCCTCCTGTCCATGAACCCAGGCTTACACAGACAAGCGCACATACACAATACATCACATAAGAATGTTAAGAAATGTTGCTGAAGTCACAAGAAAGCACCTGGTGTTTCTAACTAAAGTTAAGCCTCCTAGGCGAAGCATTCATTCTAAGGATCCTGAGAGAATCTGGGGGAGAGATCGTTCAGGCACAACCAGTATCTCTGATGAGCCGTGGAGAACAGAAATTGTGCTGGGAACGTGGAGGAGGACAAACACAGGATTCCGGGTGGAGAAGGGTGGGAACCCCTGCTTCAAAGGACCCGCCACATCTCTTTCAATATTTAGAATTCACTCTTGTTTGCAGACTTGTTCGAAATGACCCCTTTGGATCAGAGACAGGAACTTAGATGAAGACAACGTTTCATTGTCTGAGTTTCATTGCTTTAGCTGGTGCCTGTTCCCCGATGGGAAGCCACTGGTGCTCTTCAGGAGCAAAGCTTTGTGATCTGCTTCCATCAACTCGAGAACCAATTCCACTCACACACGGGGTAGTTCTGAGTTGGAACGAACTCAATGGACCTCAACAGCTGCATCCAGCTGAATTTGGAAGTATTCCGTTTGATCGTGGATGGGACTTGGGGTAGAGATATTTCAGACCCAATGGGGACATGGGGGTGAATAAATCATTAAAATTCTAAGCAAATGACCTGGTTATTTTGTACTTATGATGGTTCACTTGTAGGACTAGGCTATAGATTTGTTTGGGTCCTCTGTTCGCCCTCTCTGAAGAGCTTGTTTCATTTTATTTGCAAACAGCCATATCAACGGTCATGGAGATATGGCAGGACCTGGTGATTTTTTTTGTTATGGTATATGTAAAGCAGCCATCCTTTGGAGCTGACTTATGGGCACCAAGGACAAGCAGATGAAGAAGCCCATAGTGGCCCCTTTGGACAGAGGTGGACTTCTTTGTAGGGTTTCCCAGGCTGGAATAATTAGGGACAGAGACTGTCACATCTCTCGCCTGCAGAGCAGCTGGTAGATTTGAATTGCTGACCGTGACAGCTTAATCACTGCACCCCAGGGATGCTATACTTCGAGTAAGTTGCAAAAAACTAAAAAAAAATCACTTCCCTTTGGACTTAGCCTGTAAGATTTGTTTATTTTACTTCGTTGTTATTCCTAAGTTTTCCGGCATATCTTCACTCATGACTAAGATGTTTCAGGGGAGGAGAAGAAAAGGGAGGATTATTGCCTAATTTTCCTTCTCTGAGTTCTGTGAAATTTTATAAGGGCATTCCTGATTGTTTCTATATTTGTAAAAACCTTACCTCTTTTAGGATGTCTGGTGAGCGAGGCAGTCAGGGGGCCTTTAGAAATCCCCCCCAGCTTGGGAGATGCTATTTTGAAAATAATGCCTTCTAACTTTCTTTCTCCTCCAGCTGTGCACGTGGTTGGCTGGTTACTGTAGTAACCCACCCTAATAATCCTATCAGGAAGTATGACGCAACTCTCTCTGCCTCCTCTCATTTTCCAGACGTGAAATAAGCACACTGCTTCCAAATTTTGTGCAGTAAAATGATCGAACGCAAGCCCTGTTCTTTGGGGTGTTAATGTGATATTGTGGGGAGGGTGATGCAGGACTGGACCGTGTTGAGTTCTGTGGAACATAGGAGCAGGAGATGGAACTGAACCATTGGCTGCCAGGAGAAGGACAGCGATGAAGACGGCTAAATTTTTATCTGTAGTTTGTATCACTCACCTGACCTTTCTACGCATCTTACTGCCTACTGGACAACTATGCTTGGAAATGTCTAATAGACTTTTCCCACAAATCCTTATCTTCCCCGCTAACCTCTAACCTTCCACTGCTATAGCCTTTCTTGTCTCAGTCGCCATTCATTTCTTCCTGTTATTTAGAAGAAAACATGTGAAAGCATCCCTGGTTTCTTTTCTCATCCTGCCCTATCAGCCAATTCTATAGAACTCTTCTAAAATGTATACACAATAAATTCTTACCCTCTGTACTACTGTCCTCTTGTTTCAAGCCCCCAGACTGTCTCCCCAGGATGCATGCATTGTCCTTCCACCTGGCCTCCCTGCTTCCTGTCTTGACCCCTGTATCAGAAGGAACTCAGATAATGCCACTCTTCCCATCTTGCTCGGAGCAGAAGCCAAAGTCATGACTGTAGGTGGGTGGGTCATCTAGACCTTCATTTATGCTGACTTTGTCTCTAGCCAGCCGCCTATTTGCTTTCTCTTCTTCATCCTTTCTGGTCAGCTTGCTGTGTCTTGAAACAGTCCAGGCTGGCTCCCGTCTCTGGAGAGTTTGCATCTGCTCTTTCCCATTTGTTTCCCACCAGATCCTCAGCAGGCCTGTTTACTCATTTCCTTCAGGTCTTGAACCAATGCTGCTTTCTCAATGAGATCATCCTACCATGCCCTACCCGCCTACTCTAAGACCCCTCAGCATTCAACCCGCTGGAACACATTTACTGATTGCATTCTTTGAAATGGTTATGTGGTCTTGTCTAAGTTCCACAAGGCTGTCTGTTTGGGGGACAGCGCATCCTGAGAACCTAGGATATACTTTGCTTTATGGTGGGAGTTATCTCTTGCCTGGGTTCTGACTCAGGGAGCACTCCTTACACAACAGCTTTTCAGAAATAGATCACCCAGGATCTCTGCCTAGTTCATCCAAGGCTGGAAGTTTTCGAAAACTGTTGGATATCATAGCACCATGAAAGTCTGCATGAAAAGTCATGTGTTGACTGTGAGGTGCATGGACTGGGAAGCAGACTAGGGTGACGCATGCGGCAGTGAGAATTCTACAAGAGTAGAGGACCTCACAATGACCGTGTCTTGTTCTGAGTATTCTTTTGGCAAAATGTTACTGTAAATCTGCAGCAAGGAATTCATCTGCCAATATTTGACTTCATGTTTTCTCTTAAATGATATTTACTATATGGCACATTAAGACCTTAATGATAGGGATGGCAGACAGAATGGAAATAGGAGAGTTTCTTTAGCTTTTCACACTGCTTCATTTAATGCATTCTAGTGTTACGGAGAAAGTCTATCTGGTGGTGTCCTTGGCTCACCAGTGGGCTTCCAATAGGAAGGTTGTCAGTTGAAACCCATCACCTGCTTTGCAGGAGAAAGATGAGAATGAGGCCCCTAAAGATGACAGCCTTGGAAACCATGTGGGGGAGTTCTCTTCCTGTAGGTCCACTGTGGCAGGGCTCAACATGGCTGTCAATGAGTTTGAGTCTATTTGTGTATGATCCCTATGAGCCAAAGTCTACTGGCTGGCAGTGAGTTTGATATTGGTTGAGTTATTAATGGTGTGCTTCTCTTTCTATACGTTTGGATCTCTCTCTCTCTCTCTCTCTCTCTCTCTCTCGAGAGAGAGAGAGAGAGACTGTGTACCAAAAAGTCAGCACTTTCACACCACCAGCTCAGCCCCCACTCAGGAGAAAGACAGGGTTTTCAACTCTCCAGTGACAGTCTTGGACTCCCGGGGCAGTTCTGCCTTGTCCTGTATGGTCACTGTGAGTCAGCCTTGGCTCAGCAGCAGTGAGTTTAATTTTGCTTTATGGGCTTCAGAGGCTGGAACTCTACAGTAGTAGAACATCTTATCTTTCTTGGTTTTGAACTCTGAAACGACGTGGGGGCAGGGAGTCTTTCAAAAAATGTCTACACATATCACCACATCTATGTATCGTCTACCTTATTCCAGACAAGAGATTTAAAGTGGCTGGTTGGAAATTAAGATTCTTTGAGTTAGACATTGGGCTTTGAACCACAAGTTTGGTGGTTCAAACCTATCAGCCACTCCGTAGTAGAAAGATGAAGTATTTGCTCCTCTAAAGATTGGTAGTCTCAGAATACCCTATGTAGGGTGTGTTAGTCTGAATAAACTAGGGAAACAAATCCACAGAAACTCATATGGATAAGAGAGAGTTTTACATAAAGGATAAGTGTACATTAAGAAAGCATCCCAGCCCAGTGCTGTCTAAACCCATAAGTCCAGCATTAGCCCATATGTCCAACACCAATGTATAAGGTCCTCCTCAATCTCACAAAACCCATGCAGTGACCCCGACTGCAGAAGGAAAGTCGAATCAGTGAGTGTGTCAGCATCTCAGCACTGGCAGGGGTCTCCACACGGCTGCTCCAGCACCCAGGGCTTCATGGGGGTAGGTCCATGTGGCTTTTCCTCAGGGATGCCTTGCAGGAAGTGAGTCTTGCCAGCCAAAGCAGGGAATTGGCTAAGGCAGCTGCACCCTGGTCTAACCTTTAGAAAGTACAAGACCCGAGAAATAGAAAGTCGAGGCTCACTGAGTCCTGTATCGCTCCACCCTTCAATTGATCTCACATGTGTTTATTGGCCAGGTTGGCACAATAAACCTTAACTAGCTCCTAGGGTCAGTATAAATTAGAATCCACTAAATGGCAATGTTTCAGTGAGTGCACCAGGAAGGAAAGAGGTTCCAGTATTGCAGATGGTTAAGTCTTAGGCAGGAGAGTCTGTGTGTCTCTCTCAAGGAGAAAGATGAAGCTCTTTGTTCTCATAAAGGTGTACAGCCTTAGCAACCCCATATAAGGTTTCTGTAAGCCAGACTCTAATTGTTGGCTTTGGGTCAATGGGCAGGTTGGAAGGAAAGGAGCGCCAGTGGGACTTATGTTTAGCACTGGGCTGCTAACCCAAAGGTTGCTGGTCTAAACCCGCTAACCACTCCAAGGGAAGCCTAATGAGGCTGTCCCCCTTTCTTACTAACTCCCCCCCCCCCCCCACCAATAAATCCTATTGGGACTTGGAGGAGGGGGACGGGGCACTTCAGTTCCACAGAATCAACTCCAGGCAGTAGTTGAGTTGGAAATGTGATGATTTAAGACTGCTTTTCTTAACAGGTTATATTACATGGCTGAGTGATTTGAATTGATTTCAGATTATTTAGGTCAATAAAAATGTAGCCCAGAGGACGCTACCTGCTCACTGTGCCACTTACAGCATCTTCCTAAGCCCAAAGATTTTGTATTTATTACTTCAGGGCTGCTTCGTTGCTTTGAGCAGCGCCCCCCTCCCCTGCAGTTATGAGCTTATTTGTATGCTAAAGCAAAACAACTATTCAATGTTTGGCAGGTTTCTCTACCCAAGTCCAATGAATCATGATTACCTAAATCCAGCCATTTGACATTTTCCTGAAAGACCTTTGACTCCTTGCCTCACGGAATCCTGTAAGTAACTGAAAGCACAGGATCTCCTTATGCATTCTAGCCTATCAGAAGAAAGATCTATGCTAATTCATGTAGCTAATGATTAGCATATATCTCATTTTCTAATTTTGAATTTACATACTTATAAAATCAATGGAGTTCTATTTTGAGGGGTGCGGGGATGGGGTGCATGTATGATTCTGTGAATTTTCCCCCTAACATTTCACTGACAGATGATTTTAGAATTCACATAAGAGTTGCAAAGATAATTCAGAGTTCCCTCCACTTCTCCTTAATGCTCTTATGCTATTGAACCCTGATAAGTTTATTCAAGCAAGAAGTGAGTACTGTTAAGTCAACTGCAGGCTTTATTTAGATCTTACTAGCTTTTTAAAAGGATGTATGTGTGCTTTCCTCTACTAGTTTTCCTTTTCATTTCCAGGATCCAATTTTGGAACACTTTCTCATGTCATTGTTGTGTCTCCTCAATTTGTTGTCATCTAACTGATTCTAACACATGGTCACCACTCTAGTGTACAAGTAGAATTACCATATGTTCCATAGGGTGTGCAGGGGCAGCAAATTCGTTCATGTGAGTCTTCCTTAAGGATCTTTTGCTGCATGGATCTGGTAAGGGGGGGCAGGGATGGTGTGTGTTTGTGTGTGTATGTGTGTGTGTGTGTGTGTGAACACTGATAAGGTCCACCTGTGCTTAATTGTGAACAGGATTCCCTGTGATTACCATCCTGTTGCTTGTAAAATGAGTCCTCTGAAAAGCAGGAGGACATCTTCCTACCAGCAAGTGTCCCTTGTATTTCCTCTTGACCTCAGATCTTGCAAGGGTATTTCCTCCTGACCTCAGATCCTGCACAGTGACAATCATGAATATTGTTTCTGTGGCCTGTAGAGTCTTTGGCATGGGTAGTAGAAGCTAAATATCAAAGTAGAAAATGCTAATTAAGACAAGGGGCTTTTAATAGCTGGGTTTGGGTGGGGTGGGGTGGGGATGGGGAGTGGGGTCGGTTACCGGGCCTTTTCTCAGGGGTGCCTCTGTGTGATCTTGATCCAGCTTTCTTGGGTGCAGCCAAGTGCATTCACTGTGTGTATTGAACACCCGAATCTAAAAGCCACTGCAGTCGAGTTGATTCCAACCCACAGCCACTGGGGGTGGGGGGTAGGGTGTGTTCAGAGACGTCAGTCTTAATGGGGCAGGCAGCTTTCTTGTTCTCTCCCACTGTGACTGGTGGGTGTGAATGGTTGACTCTGCTGTAGCAGCTCCACACTGCATGTTTCACACTGCATGTTTATCTTTATGCAGTTCTTGCTTTATACTACATAAACAAGCAAACACTGCCATCAAGTCCATACAGACTTAGGGGAACCCGATAGAACAGGGTAGGTGGTTGGTTTCTGAGACTGTAATTCTTTGTGGGTGGAAATCCTCATGTCATTTTCATCCCCTGGAATGGCTGCTGGTTTTAAACTGCTGGCTCTGGTTACCGGACTGATGACCCCAGAGTTTCTTTACTGTACATAAGGAGTCCTCAAGCTTTTTAAATAGAGACCCAGTTCACTGTCCCTCAGACCATTGGAGGGCTGGATTATAGTTAAAAAACAAAACAAAAGCAAACACAACTATGAACAAATTCACTGCAGGGCCCCAGATGAGTCGGCTGCTAAGCAGGACAGCAGCAGCCACAAAAACACTCGGCGGGCCAGATAAATGTCCTCGGTGGGCCTCATGTGGCCCTCGGGCTGTAGTTTGATGACCCCCGCTTTCCATAGTTCTCTAGAATATTTTGTGAGTTGTCAAGGGATATACATCAGGATAACAGAAAACAGAGCCCAAACTCTCTGCCTTCTACTCAGCGCTGACTCACAGTGAAACCCTGGGGGTTTCTGAGACAGTCACTGTTATGGGAGTAGAAAACCCAGGCTTTCTCCTGAGGAGCTTCCGGTGGTTTTGAACTGTTGACCATGCGGACTGCAGCCCAACCGTGTAACCAGTACACCACCTAGACATCAGGATGTGGCCTTCAGCTCCAGATTTTGGAACTTTCCAGAGAAGTTAGATGACCCGGCTATACACAGGCCATTCCCATTGGTTCTGGTCTCCTGCCCTGGGGTCCGGTGGGCATTTGTGGAGCCCACCCTGGGCTGGGTGGGTATTAACATCTGCAGGTGTACTTGTGTTTGCCTTACGTCATCCAGTTGGAAATCAGCGGAGCCCCAGGAGTTTATTCTGTGCAGTTCTTGACAATAGTTGTTCTTGACAGCTGTGGAATTAACCTCCCAACGTTTTTCAAGGAGAAATGGGAATGTGGGACCGGGACTTGTGAGGAGATCAGACAAGGCTAGTGTCCCAAGTCAGACATCTGCTTTGGTTCTCTCCGCCTCTGGCCTGTCTTCCTGGACCTCCTGTCAGCTCTCTTTAGGTAACTTGAGGTTTGATGATTCCAGGAGTGAGATGAGTTTAGGGCAGAGGCATTTTTGTGTGAACACAGCTCAAAGCACTGTATTGAAAGCACTCAGCGGAAGCTGTGATGGTGGAATGTCAGGCATCACGGGTGGTATCCTTGTAATCTCATCCCAGGAATGTAGACTTAGAGGAGCAGGAGCAGAGAGCACTTCCTGCCTGGATTCTGCGGCAGCCTGCTATTGAAGGGGCCCTGTTCCTCTGTGCGATGCTGAGCGGCTACGTCTGTGTGGTCCAGCTTGGCTGCCCCTTGTTAGCACACGCAGCAGTGCTTGAGCATCTGAGCTGTGCTAGTCAGCACCCTGCACTTGTTAACGGCAAGGTCGGCAGTTTGAATCCCAAAGCTGCTCCTCCAGAGAAAGATGGGGCTTTTTGCTCTCTTAAAGGTTTACACCCCCACAAACCAAAGGGCCACATTCTACTAGGTAGAATAGTAGAGGGAAAAGGGCGTGCACTGCGCATGCTCGGAGGTGCCAGCTATTGGCTGGGAGAGGGTGGTACATTGCGCATGCTCAGAGGGCCAGGAGGGCTGCACCTGGATTGGCCCACCTAGGCCAGGTGAACTCACTTCAGCCAATGGGGTCGGCCAGGGTCATCACCCACGCCTCCCCGAGGAGAATTGGAAAGGCCAGGTTGCAGACCCAAGCGCTGGAGTCTCTGAGCAGCCTCCCGTTTGGGTGCCCGTGTAAATCTGAAACATCTTCTAACTTTCATAACACTTGTTTGGATCACCAACCAGGCTTTCGGCGTGAATCCTTCCGTGAGTGGAGTGAAGGACCGAGGTATATATCTCGCCCCGAGACACCTAGCAAGTCTGCCCTGTCTTACAGGGTTGCAATGAGTGGGGATCAATCCGATGGTGGTAGTCTGAACTGAGGTTAAAATACATGCCGCCTTTGACAAAAGAAAGAACAAGAAAGCATAAAGCATCCAGAAAGCTCTCCATTCTGTTTACACATTGCAGTGATATTTGGAATAATAATTTGAATAATAATTAGGTTGAATAAGAGATTTAAATGAATGTCACCTGTCTTTTTACACTTCAAGGGGGAAAAAAAAAGGTGGGTTCTTGAAACCTTTAAATTACATCCAGCTCATATTGTTTCTGGATCTGGATCTACTCTAAATTCTTTTAGAATTGATATGAGAAAGGGCAAGCAGCCTGGTTTTAAAGTGTAAGTGTGGCAGTCACCCAATCTGTTGTCACTTTGAGGATTAGGAGTGTAGGGGTGGCGTCTAGCCTGTCAATCTGGATACAGCCATGAGACCTCTGTGTGGGCCTGGGCTTCTCCTGAGAATTCTGGGAAATGTGGTAATTCCTTCACGGAGCCTGGAGACACTATCTCATTCACTCCCTGGGAGACATTGCAGCTGGCGAGACACATAGCAGCATGTGGATGGACCCTGAGCCCTGGAAGCTGGAGGAGCCACTGGGAGACCCCTGCCAGTGGTGAGATGCTTCTACTGACACTGGAAACACAAGACTCAGCACCCACTGGCCTGTGATTGTCCTGGCATCATTACATGTGCTTTCGTGAGTCTGAAGAGGACTTTATAGATTGGTTTCGGTCATATGGGCAAATATTGGACTGATGGCCTTGGACTAGACTGGGTAGGGATGTTTTCTTAATGTATAGTTGGTCTTTTATATAAAACTCTTATACACATAAGAATTTCTATGGATTTGTTTTTCTAGTCTATCCAAACTAACACACTGAGGGAAACAATATGGGCAGATTGTGAATGGTAAGTTAATTTCACCACTCTTGATGGTAACAGTCTCTCTGTCACTGCTCACGTCAGTTTTATGCACGGAGATGAATACAGATTTGCCCTTTCATTTTATGTAATCCTGTTCATGATGTCACACAGCTTTCTCAGGGTCACGCATCTGGGCTTGAAGTCAGACCAGAGCTAGCTGAAACTCCAGCTCTGCTATTTGACCTTTGGCTAGTTATTTAACCTTCCTGAACTTCTGTCTGTAAAATAACACCACTGATGATCCACTTTGCTGTGTGAAGATTGAGGAAACAAGGTAGGAAAAGGTGCGTAGAAGAGCGAGACAGTGTCAGCACCGTCTGTGACAGTTCATTTGATCTAATTATCATTCCCAATAAGGAGGCCTGGCAGAGCTGTGGGTTAGACATCAGGCTGCTAATTGTAGAGTTGGGGCCTTAAACCCGCCAGCTGCGCTTCTGGCGAAACATGAGGGTGTCTGTCTGTGGAAAAGACTTTGCCTCTGATACCCTATGTAGGTTGCTATGCGTCAGACTGGTCTCTATGATGGTGGGCTTTTTGTTTTTGTTTTATTCCTGATTATTAGAAAAGAGGTTCTCAGTGATCACGACCAAGAAGTAATGGCGGGTCTCAAAATTCAGGAAAAGGCAACTTTTGGCATGGGTGCTCTTCCTACTGGATCTTTTATAATAGTCAACCCCTACCCCCCTTTTTAAACACGACATGCATGGCATAGGATTTTGAATTATTGGCATGCCACTCTTTTCCGTTGCTGTGATCCAAAATGTATTGCCCCTGAGGGCAGACTAGTGACAGAAGGGAGTGGGCACCTGGATGTTTAGCACGTAGATGCTCCTCATATCAAAAGCTCAGCAAGTGCCATGGACGCAGGAGCCACACCTCCAAGCCACGCCGTGGGAGCGCTGGAGCCATGCTCTAAGTGGAACCCTCTCATCTTGGCAGGTGGCCTCTGTTCCGGAATTATCAGCATCATTATTATTAATGTGCAGTGCTAAGAATAGCCGCTCCCAACTAATGGCTCACCAGGTGCCCGGAATTCTTATCATGGGTTTTCTTTTAGTCTTTCAACAACGCAGGGTCATAAATGTTGTATCTCCATTAACCAAGTCATTCCTCTTGAAGGCTTCTGGCCTGGGGGGTGAATCCTGGGTCTGAGCTTGGCTCTGGGCTCTGCAGGTTTATCAGGGCCAAGTTTTCAGAAGGCGTTTGCCAGGCTTTGTGCAGTGAGGTCTGTGGATGAACTCAAACTGCCCCCCTTTTGTCTGCGGCTGAGTGAGGAACATTCTGGCCAGCCCCTCTCCATTGCTCCTATGATGTACGGGGTCCAGCCGAGGTGCAGAGAGGTTTAGTAACTGTGTTAGTCTGCGTAGACTAGAGAAGCAAATTCACAAACACACATATATGTATAAGAGGTTTCTATACAAGAGCAATTGAACATTGAAGAAACATCCCAGTCCAGTCTAGTCCAAGGTCATAAATCCGATACTAGCCCATATGTCTGATACCAATCAATAAGCCCTCTTCAGACTTGAGAAGCACATGCAATGACACCAGGACAATCACAGGCCAGTGGGTGCAGAGTCTTGTGTGTCCAGTGGCTTTAGAAGCATCTTAGCACTGACCGGGGTCTACTTGCAGCTCTTCCCATTTCCAGGGCTGAGGGTCTATCAGCATGCTGCCATGTGTCTTGTCAGCTGCAATGTCTCCCAGGGAATGAACATTGTCAGTAGTAGGTCTTCAAGAAGGAATGACCACATCTCCCAGAATTCTCAGAGGAGAAGGCCACGCCCACACAGAAGTCTCACTGACTAGCTCCAGATTGACAAGCCAGACTCCACCCCCACGCTTAATCCTCAGATCGACACCAGATTAGAGGATTGCCACAGCAATTTATGAGGAGGCTCCGTCTGTTGGGAAGGGCATCTGGGGCTGTACTGGGGGTAGGGTATGTCGTTTGCCTTCTCTCCAGCTACCTGTCGAAATAGCCCTGGTCTTCACATGCCCGTTCTACCTCAGCAGTGACATTTTCATTAGGGATTTGGGGCCACACGGTTGTGTGCATTTAGCTTCCTGGCCCTGAACCAGGTAAAGAGTTTCTTGTCTGTGCCTATTATGTAGCTCTTTGAGGTGTGTTTTTCCCCTGAATTGTCTTTTATATTGGATTCTTGCTTCCCCCTACTTCATTGTCCCCACTTCTAAGATGGGAATGAGTTTCACAAATGTCTTTTCAGATTTCCCAAATTCTTAGCATTGCCAGCAAAAAGCTTCTTAGAGAACATTTTAAGAGGTATATGGAGTGTTTGAAACGGATACCACTGATCAGTTGCCCCATCTCATTAGCACAGCCTGGGGGGTGGGTGTGAGTGGTGTGGGAATCTGGGGCAGAGTTTGTCAAGCAGGGAGGATTTTGATCCATCAGGGGACGTTTGTCAACATCCAAAAGACATTTTCCTAGAAAAAGAGGATGACTCTCCGTCAGAGGGATGGACAAGAGTGTCTTTGACCAGGGCTTAAACATTCACATTTGTGAAACTGGCTCAGGACCGGCCGTGTTTCCTTGTGGAGTCCACAGGCTTGCTATGAGTTGAAACCAATTTGATGCCACCTGAAAAAGAGGGAGATCTTCACCTGTCGCAACTTGGGCCTAGGCCTACTGGCCTCCAGTGGGGAGAGGCCTGGGGGTGTTGCTAGACCTCTTGCAATGCCCAGAGCACTTCTCCCCAACAGACAATCGCCTGCCCCCATGTCGTGTTAATGCCTCTAGAAACTGTGGAGCACATTCGAGCCTATTACATACACAAAACACTGCTGAGACTTCTTTGGGGGTGGAGTGGGGGTTGCTTTTCTCTTTCTGCCAGATGCTTTTCCTTGCCTGCAACATGACTTCGACCTGGAGGTGAGCTATCCATCTTGTGACTGAGAGAGCAAACAGGACGATGGACACTGGCTGTGAAGGATGGAGGCGTGAAATGGTTAACTGCTCTTGGATCCCCGCCGGACACTGGACCAGCGCCTGCATGCTGTGCTGGAGTCGGGGAGGTCTTTCCTTGCTTAAGCTGAGTGTTCTCTTCTTCGCAGTCAAACCCATTTCTACCTAATGCACCAGGGAGACCTGAGCTGAAAATGGCTAAACCTAGTGTCTTGCCCAAACTACGGCTCCTACCGCAATGTTTCTAGAGGCATGAGTTCCTGCGCAGGGGGTGACTCATCTTGCTGCTCATCTCTTGTCCCAAATCATTCTGATGTCCTCCCTTACTTTGAGGGAAATTGATTGCTTGCAAATTCTCCTCAGTGTTCAGATTTCTGTTTGGTGATTGTGCTTGCCCTGGGTGGTGCCTCCCGTTCCTCTTTCAGCTGCCTGGGTGGAAAGGCATCCAATTAGCAGGTATGCTGGTACACATGCTCATCGAAGTGCTTTAGGTCCATACCAATCTAGACAATAATGTCCGGTTCTTGGACCAGCCTAAAGCGAGGCCTTTGGTTTTCTTTCAAAGTCAGGGCATTGGTAAGAAGAGAGAGTGTCACATCTGAGCCATCACCAAGCCCTTTGGCCTCTACCTAGGACTTCACCATACAGCTATGGTGGATCGATTTGATGCTGCGATCACACGAATGAGCTGAAAAAGGAAGAAGGAGCAACCATGGATGGGCTCAGTATTCTTCCCCTCTTTTTTCTTGTCTCTTGATGAGCAGTCTTCCTCCTCTGCATTTGTCTCCTGTCTCGTCCACAATGAGTGTCTCGAAACCTCTCAGCATAAAAGTACCCACCAGCACTGGAACCTGCCCTTTTCTCTTTGGAACGATGTTGACCCTGCTTCTGCCGACCTTCTTTTCAAGGACAGCGTGGGGCGAGACATATTCTGTTGCATACTTTAACATTGCCTCCCCAGCTGCTTGTATGCTTGCAAAATTCTCCTTGTCAGGCCTCCGAGCCTGCAGGAGATTCCTCGACCAGCCATTCATTGACCAGCCATTCATTGGAGAACCTGTCTTCCCATCTCTGCAAGTGTCCTGGTTCGTTGGGGGTGTGAGCAGAGAGGGCTGGAAGAGAGGAATTTGGTCGAAAGGGAGGGCCAGCCTGTCTGCGGGGATTCTACCCACCAGAGGGCAAAGCGAGTGTCGACCTCACCAAGTTCCTTTGCTGAGAATGGTCCCTCTCAGGAGACTGGGAAGATGCACAGAGGTGCCTTTCCAGACATCTCCCTCCCACAGTTCCAACTACGCTGAGGACACCAGGCCCTCTCTTCGTAGAGCCGGATCACAGGTGTTAGGTGCTGTCTAATTGAGCAAATTGGACTATTGCTGCTCGACTCCTGTGTGGTTTCTTGTTCATCAATTAGTCATGAAGTTGGGTGTATGGGGAGGTTCCCCAGCAGTCTGGTTCACCCAGCTGACCTTTCATCGAGATGCTGTTTGTGCAGGGTTCCGTGAACCATGGTGGGAGACATCGAGTCCTTGCGTATGTTAGAGCGGCCTTGTTTTGACTCCAACTGTAATCTCTGTGCCTTCGCTTCAGAAGGGCTGCTCTGAAGGGGGCTACCCACTGGGGTGGGGAGGAAGGTGGGTTCTGAGCAGATATCTTATTTTTGTAGTGCCCTGTAAGTGCTGAGGGCAGGCTGTGGTTGGAATGGGTTTGCCCAGAGAGATTCACCTTCCTTGGTCACTGGGCGCCTCCTGATTCCCAGGGATCCCATGGACCACAGAACAGCACTGCTCTCAATGGGCTTTCTTTGACTCTGCAGTCAGTCCAGGGCCAGACAATCGTTCCTGGCCCTGTTCCACGCCTGAGATCAGGCGCAGCTCCAAGGGAAAACCATGAGGCTGTCTGTTCCTGTGAAAATGTACAGTCTCAGAAATGCCAGAGAAGGCGATGTGAGTCAGTGTGACTTGATGGCAGTGAGGGTCGAGGAGAGGATTGAACCAGCCCTTACCACAAAGGCATCACAGTTACAGTCACATGCTGCATTGGCAGCTGGAACAGCCCTGAAAAAGGCTCCAGGCAGGCTTCGGCTGGCACTTGGGGATGGCTATAAACAAAAACCCTGTCCCCGGGCCACTACACCTACAAGTTTGTCTTACAGATATACTTCAGAATGGGTTTCACTTATCACTGGAGTCCTTCACAGAAACTGATTGTCAGGCCTTTCTTCCGCAATGCCAAATATATATGGACCAGTTCATTTGTGCTCCACCTCCCACTGAGCATTTGCATCTCTCTCGCAGGTAGGCTGACTCAGAACTTACAGTTTAGCAAGATACCCTGGTGGCTATTTACAATATACTCCGAGAGGCTGACTTAGTATGTCTTAGGTGGGGCCAAACTGGCATGAATCAGTTCAAATTCGTGCTTTGGAACCACCACATTTTAAGTTCGCAGTTGGTTGAAAACTGCTTGTACCTACCAGGGGCCTTTGCTTAATGAGCTTGGAGATAAACGTTTCCTGGGTGAGTTAGGAGTTAGGTTGCTAACTGGCTGGTCAGTCATTCAAAACCCCCCGTGGCTCCATGGGGGAAAGAGGAGGCCTTCTCCTCTGTCGACACCCACAGTGGCAGTTCCGCCCTATCCCGCCTGTGTGCATGGTAAGATGCTGAGAGCTGGAATTATTGAATGGCAGTGAGTTGGGTTGACTGGTTTGTCTTTGCAGGGGGCGGGGGTGGGGGGAGTCTAGGATGTTTTCTAGCTAGACTTGTTGTTTTTAACTTTGGAAAACATTTGACATTTCAGACGCAAATCTGTGCCGCAATAACCCCTAACAGTAGAGAGGCCTGAATAGACATTGGTGGCGCTATTATTCAGAGGGGCAGTGAAGCAGCAATGCTCCCAGGTGGATGGCCACAGTGGCCACAGCGAGGGGCTCAGGCAGAGGGATGATTGTGAGGATAGTACAGGCCGCTCAGGGAGTCAGCCTGTCTGGACGACACTTCACACTAATTACAGGCTCTGCGATGGTGTTTTTTATTTCCACACATGAGTAGTGCTAAGTTTTCCAGGTCATGGTGGTCAACCTATAATTCTGTGGTTAAGGAACTCTGAGATACGAAGCTTGCAACTCCGTAACTTATTAGTACCCGACGGACTAACCCCTAAACCCAGTCCACTACCACCAAGTAGATTCTGGCACGTCACGGCTCTACAGAACCGACTAGAACTGCTCCCTGGGGTATGCAAGACTGTCTCATCTTTTTTATTTTTTGAGGTGGTGCTTATCTTTAATGGAACAGCTGGTGGTTTTGAACTACTGACCTGGTGGTTAGCAACCCAACACTCATCACTTATCCCACTGCACCACCAGGGCTCCGAATGAAGGAAGATATCGCCTACCACACTTCAACGTTGCTGTCTATAAAGCACATCATACTGAAGTGATTTTCAGCTGTTTCGTGTCAATCAAACCTGGGCAGAGTGCAGAGAAAGTATCTGCTGATCTATCCCCCCCTCTTTCCTCTACCCCATGCTGGTGCTGACATGCAACCCCCAAAGCCAAACCGATTGTCAGTAAGCTAGCTGCTCCGGACTCTTAGAGCACCACCTTACTCTAAGGGGGTCTGTGACCTCAGTCACAAGCACTCACGAGCTGTCAGCATCGGCAGCTCGTCCCAGGCCGGTCCCTCAGCAAACCGTGGCAGTGTGTACCATGCGTTTCTGAGAAATAAAGCCAAGGAATGTACTTGCAAACAAGGGAAACTTGGTATGTAAGCAACTTAGCGACAATGATTCCAGGGGGGTCCAGCGTCCCTCTGGCTCAGTGTTTGTGTGAATGAAGACATTGAGCTGCTGAAGCCGCTGAGGATGGCAGACTCATTGTGTGGCCCTGGTGATCAAGAAGGCTGTTTGTTTAGCCCCAGAGGGAAGTGCAGTGTCAGAGTCTGGCTTGTTAGGTGCTGTGTGTACATTGACTGTTGCTTTCTTGGTATTTCCCGAGTGATGTAGTCACAGACTTATTTTGTGGAGGGGCGGGGGGCGTGCCAACATGGGGAGGTTCCTCTGGCTTTGCTCCCCTTGTTGAGGCAGAAATCTAAGACCATGCTCTGCCGCACACAATCCTCTATAGTGTACTGTTTATTGGCCTCGCTCCCTGCTGTGCTCTCCACTCGCTTTGCCCCCCTCTGATTCATCGCAGTGGCCACACAGAAACCCACCGACGGTGCTCCCACCGATCGAGTAGTTCCTTTGAGAATTTAACAGGCTACAATTCAGATGAGAAATGCTCAGGATCTCTGTGTTCAGCCAGGACGTGCTACCAGTTCTTTTTTTTTTTTTTTTTCTCATCATGTTTTTTTTTTTTTTAATATAAATCATTTTATTGGGGTCTCATCCAACTCCCATCACAAGCCATACATTCATCCATTGTATGCAGGCCATATTTGCACACGTGTTGTCATCATCACTCTCAAAACATCCTCCCTTCACTTAGGCCCCCAGTCCCAGCTCTCCACATTTCTCTTCCCTTCCCTTCCCTTTCCCCTTCCCCCATAAGCCCTTAATAATTTACAAGTTGTTATTACTTTTTCATATCGTGCACTGTCCAGTGTGTCACCTTGCTCAACTTCCCTGTTGTTCGTACCCCAGAGGGGAGGCTGTATGTAGATTCCTGAAATTGGTTCCCCCAGGCGAAGCTACCAGTTCTTTTAGAGCTGCTGACAATGTTCAAAGGCGATGCCACTCTGCTTAGCCTAACCCAAGGTGCTCAGCTCCAGCAAAGGGCCCAGAAAGCACCTCCACTCCACAAATGGCTTCCTGCCCCAAAGCACTCAGCTCTTCTTGCTCTGTGGGTTGGGGAACCTGCTGTTCTACACCTGCTCTGTCTCCTGGTTCTGCTGCTGCTGCTTTCTCTTCTGTACTACCCTGAGTTGGTTTCCTGGATCAAGGAGTTTCAATATGTAGGCATCTTAGGGTTCTGAGGACACGAATCCACTTCTGGCTCCTGTTGGTAGCGAAATCGTTCCGCCTGCTTCCTGGCACGTTTGATACGCAGCAAGAGGGCACTCACAATGAATCCTGCTCACAAGCACTCACAACTGCTCCTAGCTGTATCTTACCCATCCTTCTTACCTAGACCCACAGGAAATGTTGTTAGGTGGGATAAATGAGTCTCCTGATCTGGTGTGAATTTGAGGATTAAGATTGTAGGGGTAGAGTCTAGCCTGTCAATCTGGAGATAGCCAAAGAGAAGACTGTGTGGACGTGGCCTTCTCCTGAGAATTCTGGGAAATCCAGCTGTATTTCCCCTTTGGAGGTGAGAGTTCACTACTCAGTCCCTTGAAGACACTCTACTGACAAGACACAAGGCTGACTCCCTGTGAGACATCCCAGAGGAGAAGCCACATGGATTTACCCTGATGGAACCAAACCTCAGAAGCTTGAAAAGTCATGTAGAAACTAAGATGTTTGCGAAGTCCCTGCCAGCGAGACCCCTGCCAGCGCTGGGATGCTTCTATCACCACTGGATAAACAAGACTCTGTACCCACTGGCCTGTGATTGTCCTGATGACTTTATATGTGTTTTGTGAGTCTGAAGAGGACTTATGGATTGATATCGGACATATGAGCTACTGTTGGACTTATGAGCTTGCATTGGATATGGCCGGGATGTTTTGTCAATGTTCAATTGCTCTTGTATGTAAACCTCTGTCTTATACACATAGACGTTTCCATGGATTTGTTTCTGTAGTCTACCCGAACTAACACACTCCCCCATACTAGCACTCAGCCCTGCGGTATGAGGCCTTCCATGTGGCCCCCAGTCAGCTGGTGTGTCCAAACCCCACGATAGGGAGGAGGCTTTCTCAGATGCCTTCTGATGGCTCGCTTCTCCTCGCTCACTCCCCACACTCTGCCTGCCCGTTGATGAGAAGCTGCCGCTGGGTTTCACAGAGGACCCAGAATGGCAAAGCGATGACAGGCCATTAAGCCGGCCCCGTGGTCAAAGAAAGACAAGGCGGGAAGCACTGCGCAGAGCAGGACCCTGGGCAGGCACACAGCCCTGGGCTTGGTTGCACTCGGGGCCTGGGCGTTTCTGTTCGGAATTGGAGAGGAGGCACTCTGCTGATCATCTAGTAGGCATCCCGCTCCATTGGCATGCCAGCAGATGCCCCCTCCCCCTCCCCTTAGATGGGATTGCCTGTCCTTGCCTGTAGACCTGGAGCCTCCCCTCCCCCCCTCCCCCCCCTCGCCCATGTGGACATCATTTCCAGTGGGTGGGTGCCCTGATGTGCATGCTGGGGGAGCCAGGAGATCCAGCTGTGGGCAGATTTCGTCTTTCTGAAGCTCTGGGACTGACTCCTCTCACAGGGGCATTGGGCCCTGGAGAGTTGATCGCTTCTGAAATTCAAATGCCCTGGTAGTTTATGAGAATGAAACTCACTGCCATCGAGCCAATTCTGACTTGTAGGACAGGGTAGAGTTTCCCCTGTGAGTTTCCACACAGACTGGACTCCCCACGCCCCACCCCCCCAACCTCTTTATGAGAGAAGGGAAGCTCTTCTTTCTTCTGAAGGGCAGCTGGTTGCTTTGAACTGCTGGCCTTGCCATGGGCAGCCGATGAGTATCCTCCACCCACCAGAACTCCTGTGAAATGAGAGCACTGGAAAAGCAAGCAGACACAAGGTTGCCTTGGCGTTTTGAGCGTGATGTCATTCACCTGCATGAACTCAGGTGTGTGGGGAGCAAACGGGAGGGACTTTGTACCGCAGGGCTGTTGGACCTGCCAGGTTGCAGGTGGCTCCTGTCCAAATGAAGGGCTGCCAGCAAAGCCCCTATTCAGCATCCCCCAGGAGGAACCAGGTGTGTCACAATACAGTCATTGTTCTCTGTCTTCTCACTCACATCTCTAAAGACACCGCACTACATTTAAAAGCCTATAAATAGAACTGTGGGTTAGGAATAAGGGGGGCTAGTTTACTTTCCTTTTATTCAATTTAAGGAGCACTGGTGAGTTATGAGTTGAGCTCTGCTAATCTGCTAGCCACAGGCCAGCAGTTCAAACCCACCAGCTGCTCCGTAGGAAAAAGGTGAGGCTATCTGTTCCCTCAAAGATAGACGGCCTCAGACACTGGGAGGTGGGGGGTGGGCAATTCTACTCTGTTCTGTAGGGTCACAGGAGTCTTCCCTCACCCCCAACCCATTTTTAAAGGACACTCACTGCCTGTGTACAGGGAACAAGCAAGGAAGAGAGGGGGAAGAGAGGCAGCCTGGCTTGACTTTCTGGGCCAAGAAGGGCTGCTTGCAACAAGGAGTGGGCATTTGAGGAAAGATATCTGAGCTCTTTGTAAGAAAACTTTCATAGGCCATTAACTCTGTAGGGGGTGACGTTTCAATTATTCAGCAGGCAGGTTTTTAATCCTTCTATGGCCCTCTTATCTCCAGTTTGTTTAGTCTGCAGGGCCTCAAGGCCTAGAAGCTCTTTGGAGCCTCTGATGAACCCCTGCCTCTTTTTTCCCGCATTGTGTGAAATTCTGCTTATCTGACAGAAGAGAGCTTTTGAAACAACACAATTCTTTATCCTTTTTGTTGTTATTGTTGCTTGTTGTTCCTCCTCCCTTCTCCCCCCTCTTGGACCACTAGAAAGACTAGGGGAGAAACCCAGGCTAAATTGTTCAAATTATTTTTGCTAAGAGATAGGGATCTGACCCAGGGGCTGGGGCAGGGGTACTCACACTTTTCCAGCATGCAAATGACTTATTAAATGATTGTCAAAATGATCAACCAACTACAAAAGTGCAAAACATAGGTTTATTTTTATTTATTGCATTTGTTCATAAATGCATTTAGAAATCTTTCTGTATACAATGTATGTTTATGTACCTTGCATAGCCGCATGAGTCCATATTGTACGACACGACACAGTTAACTATGCACATTTTTGTCATGACCTGAGTTTACTCTGATGATAAATGGAATAAGCCAGGCAGGGATGCATAGCCCGGACAGTAGCTGCAGACAGCCAATCTCAAGCACACTTCCAAATGGTCATCAGTCATGGACGTCATCATCTTTATGTGGGATAAGACTGACTCACTGCAATAGGTAAAGTCAAAGAGGTAGCACATTTTTTCATGCTTGGGTACTTTCCTTCTGCGAGTAAGTTCCAGAACTGTTCATGCACTCTGGACTTCAGCTGACTGTTGGCTTGTAGTGTCAAAATTTCCTATTCCATATGAAAGCGATACGTTTTTCTCTTCTTACTGGGTCCAGCTCCCCCACTCATTTTAATACCCTTCCTTATATTTAAGAGCAAAAAACCAAAGTCCGAAAATTGGCAGTAACTTAGCTTGTCAGTCTTGCTGCATTTAGTACAGTTGTTTTCACATGCATTTGACACCTCATCAATTAAGTGATGGGATTGATGATAGGTTTAGTCTATTTTTTCATGCCATGTGATCGACCCACACTACATTTGTGATCCACTAGTAGATCGTGATCGACGTCTTGAGCACCCCTGGTCTGGCGAGTAGAAACCACTGAGAAAGACTGAGCAGGGAGACTGACTGGGAAGTGATGTTAAGTTGGGCTCCTCAACTGACACCTGCAACTGACCAGGAGTGTTTTGATGGTTGCTGCTGTGAGCTGACTTAGTTGGAGATTTAGGTCCATACCTCAAAGAGAAACATTATTGCCCTGTATCCTCTTCATCTGCCCCCCGCAAGCCCAGTCTTTCAGCTGCTGTGCCAATCATCCATCCACCAGGGGACGCCGGGGCCCTCTGTCTCACTGTGCGACGATCTTCTCTTCCGATGACGGAGCTGTCCTGATGATGTGCTGTGTGCAAATGGTTCGCACAATATTCTGTTGCTTTTAATCGGCCAATTTCCAGAAGTAGATTACTGGACTTGTCTTCTTAAAGGGTTCTAGTGTAGAACCGACATCAAATTGATTCCAACTCCTAGGATTTGTAGGACAGAGTAGAACTGGGAGTGTTTATGCAGACAGAAAATCTTATCTTTCTCTCCTGGAGCTGCCGGTGGGATTACCCGCCAAACCACCTGCAGTTAGCAGCCACAATGCAGCACCACCAAGACTCTGCTAAAACCTTCCCGATCATGGGTGGCTCGGCTGGTATTTGACAATACCACTGGCACAGCTTCCAATAACCCCGCAGTACCTAAGCCACCACAGCATGACAAACATAGAGGAGTGGTAGACATCTTTTAAGTGAAACCTGGTGGCATTGTCCTGCTAACCCCAAGGTCAGCAGTTCTAAAGCACCAGCTGCTCAGAAGGAGAAAATGGAGCTTGCTTCTCCTTTCCAGAGTGACAGTCTCGGAAACCCATACAGGCAGTTCTGCCCTGTCCCTAAAACATCACTATACATTGGAATTGACTTGACAGCAGTGGGTGGGTGAGTGAGACATCTTGAATTCACCAGGAATGCTACGGCCAGGTCAGACCTTTCCTCCTTCATACTGAAGCAGGGGCACGTGTAAGACAGCACAGCTTTGTGGTTTGAGGGCTATTAGCAATTTTGGAATGCTTTAGCCATTGTGGAGTGTTACATGATAACTTCAAGCAACTAAATTGCTTTGGAAGCGAGGCAGCCTGTAGACGGAGGTTTTGTGTCCATTTGCTGTTGATTGTGTTGGAAATATTCCAGTGATTGCATGAATGTGCCTTTAGGGGGAAGAGTGCTCAGAGAGGAGGAGGCAGCTGTGTCTGAATGGAGCATCAGGAATGGAGACTACTTACAGAATGCTAGAATCTAGGGTGAATACTTCTTGTCCGGAACTTGACACGAAGGATGTGGCTCATTGAGTTTGCTCCGAGTATGCATTCTCTCTCTCTCTCTCTCTCTCTCTCTCTCTCTCTGCATGTGTGCGTGCGTGCGTGTGTGCGTGCGCTTAAAGAGTCCCTAACGGTTTGGTTCTGTTCATTCAATATTTTGATTATTATCCACTCCACCCCCCACTCTTAGAAGTAGATATTCTGAGAATTAGCTGAAGGTTCTGCAGAGTTGGAACATGGGTTATTCCCATCAAGGCACATGTATCCTTGTAAAAGGATGTCATTGGTCTCGGCAGATCCATGAGTGGAAAAGTGCTTGGCTTCACCCTCTTCTACGCTTTCCTTTCCCGAGAGATGCCGCTCTATGTGGCCAGATCCTCCTCCTCTTCCCAACCTCCATCCAAACCTGATCTCAGCCAGTTCTTTGACATCCAAAACTCACATTTATGACTCTGACCTTATGCTGTTTTTGTGGAAATGATAGAAGGTTTCACCTCCCTAGTATAATTGCAGCTAGCCCTGTCCTTGTTTTCTGGTAGGAAAGACTTTCTATCCTGCTAAAGAAATATTGGGGCTCAGCCCTCGTGGCATAGTGGTTGTGTGCGGGACAGTGACCCACTGGGTTGGCAGTTCAAATCCAGCAGCAGCTCTCCAAGAGCAAGGCTGGGCCTCCTACTCCCACCAGAGGGCAGTGATGCAAAAGAAAAGAAAAGAAAAGAAATATTGGGAATTTCTACTTTGGGGAAGAGATAGTTTCTGTTTCCAGAACCCTTAGACTTGCATGACATAGTACACTTCTGCTCCGGTCAAGGGCAGAGACCCCAGCATTGTGGATAACCCTTGCACCTGGCCACTGCTAGTCATTCCAGAAAGGACCAGCATCGTTTATTCAGCTAAGAGAGACTGAAGGAAAATCAGTGGGGGCAACTCCCCCGGGTGGGAGAGTTGTCGTTTCCGGAATTGTGCTTGCTCTGAATCTCATTTGGCAAACATTGGCTGGAGGCGGTCTGTGTGTAATTGAAACAGCTGTGCCCAGAAAGCGCACTGCCTTTGCGAATGCTCTGATGCACAGCGAGCCTGTTGCACAGAGGGGAACTGCTCCGTAGGACGCCGGAGACTACAGATCATCATGACAGCAGATAGCCTCATCTTTCTCCCACGGAGTAAGTGGCGGTTTGGAACCGCCTACCCTTGGGTTACTGTGGGAACAGGTCTGGTATGTAGGGAAGTGAGGACGATGGCGTCAATTCAATAGTGCACACAGCCTCTGGGGACCCGCTTGACAGGCACAGATGTAACTTTATTACAGCTTTTGCAAGGCTTATATAGGTTTCGCTGGTCAATCAGATAACTTCTTTCATGTATTTCCTGGTTTCTAAACACATCCTTCTAACATCATGGGTTTGCACCATGAAAAAAGATTGGCCCACACTGTGGGCTATGTAAATGAGGTGATTCTAGCAGAGTTATGTAAATAAGGTATAGCTGGCTGAACTAGCTGTCCAATTGTCTTACATGATTATTTTGTCCAATCACATGACAGGACCAACTACCCAATTGTATTACAGAACTTTACCATTCAATTACAATACAGGATATTAGCTGTTACTGTGAAGAAGCTAGATGCATTCCGATAGGCTGTGTTTCAGAGGTTAAAGCAGAAAGTTGTCAGATAAGCTGGCCTGGGGTCTTTACCTCGACACTGGAGTTTTTCCAGGAGTATGGAAACATAGGATACCCAGCTTCATTGGCCTGACTCGAGACCAGAATAATTCAGGAGACTTGAAGCATGAGTTCCAGCTACCTAAGGGTGTGGATACCCAGTGACTGCAAGACAGCTTCAGGAGTGCAGCAGCATCCTGGACTTTCTACACCTTTCTTCCAGAGCCACACGTCCAGCCAGGAATGCCACCACAGGTTACAGCCCAGTGCTCAATCCACTTGTGCCCAGAGCTATTCAACCTATAGCAGTTTTAAAAACAAAATATGCGTCCTTCCTTTACTCAGAGATAATATAATGATTCAAGACACAGATAATGTATGCTTGGCCCATACTGAATGAAACTTTAAAATTCTAGACCTTGGAAGTGTTTCTTGAAAAAGTATCCTTATGTCTGGAAAGAATTTTGTGAGCAAAATGTGCTAAGTGGAACTGGAGAGAGGTTTTGTTTTTTTCTTTTCCTTTTAATATTTAAACAGCATCTTGGAGCAGGGGAGATTATATACAGTTTCTACCCCCAGGCCCCCCTTCACTAGACCATCGATGGATTCCTTGTATTCCTTGGCAAATATCAGGAAACTTTTGTTCCCTGAAAAAACACTTTGGAAAATGCTTTATTTGCATCTTTTTTTTTTTTTTAAGGCATCACTGCCCTCAGGTGGTGGGAGTAGGAGGCCCAGCCTTTGCTCCTGGGAGCCGGAATTGAACCTCCATCCCAGTGGGCCGCAGTCCCACGCACAACCACTACGCCACCGGGGCTCAGCCCTTATTTGCATCTTAAAGTGTGTCTCACTAGTGGGCTTTTTATATTGGTGTATGTGTATGTATTGCTTAGACAGAAAGATTTAAATATTGTGGTAAATAGATTCCAGTCAGTATATTTCCCCATTCATTAAATGCACAGTGTATTTCACTTGTGGATATTAACTAGGTTTGGAAGAAGCTGGGAACCAACAATGCTGATGCTGATGCTGATGCTGATGCTGATGGCTATGGCTATTGGTATTTCCTCTAGAATCTCATTAGCAGGAATTAGCAGTTGTTTTATTGATGAGATGGGAGCTTGCCCCATATGCCATTTAGGGAGCATTAGTAATATGCTAAATCTCCCCCTCACCCTTTCTCTCCCCCCCACTTGAGATGATGACTTTTGAGAGAACTGTAGCTTCACATGCAGTTATTGGAAATTGCAGGAAGCAGTGTTCTGCATTGTGCATAACTATAACATCGTGTCACAACCAGCCAAGAACCGTACTGGGGTTTCATTGGTGACCCATGAGCTTACTCACGGGCATGTATGCATTTTGTTTTATGCAATTTCATCATCTGACAGCCCGCGTGACCACGGTCACAAAGATGCAGAAGAGTTCTGTACCAGGATCCCTCATAGTGCTCTTTCATGACCACAGCCAACTCGCCCCATCTCTCCCCACCGCAGTCCTTGCCAGGGACTGAGCTACTCCCCATCTCTCTAATTCTGTAATGTCAAACATGCGCTATAAATGGAATCATACACTGTGTAACTATTTGAGGCTGGTCTTTTCCTATGCCGGCTGCTTCTTGCAAAGCTTTTTGTGAAGTAGATGAAGATTTACAAAACAGATCGATTTTCTGTTCAGTCACTCACACACAGTTTGCTTCAAGTCACTGATCTGCTCTCCAGCGTCACTCATCCCACTTTTCCTGCCTAGCCCATCTGATACTGTGTTCTTGGGTAAAGACTGTGCTTTTGTGACTCTTCTGGGTATGTGTGCCCTGGTGTTAATGTTCCCGTTATAAAAATATGACCAAACCCACTGCCACTGACTTGATTCCAACTCACAGTGGTCCTATCTATATGGAGTCCCCCAACTTCATCTTTTCTACTTGGAGCAGCTGGTGGGTTTTGAACCACTGACCCTGTAGTTATCCAACAGTGCCACCAAGAGTCTGGCTTGGCTGAAAATTGAGCCACTGAGTCAGTTCATTTTCTGGTCTTGAAGGGTGGCTTCGGCCAGTTTCTCTCTGACCCACAGACGAGCTTAATTTTAAAAAAGGCTTTCTGTCACATGTTTTCCTCCCAATTGATTCAGGACCTTCAAATAGGATTCCTTTCAGAGTGGCTGGTAGTGATCATGGGGCACTATCTCGTTCTTCGGATCTCAGGGTCACGGAGCTCAGGGTCACGGAGACGGATGTTCCTATGGACTCTTGGACTAAGGTGTTTCCAGGCAGCTCAATGTCAATCATTCTCCTTTCCTATAGACAGGAAGAGGCCAGTAGTTGCACCTTAGGTGGCATGCTAGCTACTTTTAATAAGCTGTTTGTAATCCTTGCATCTATTCTAAAAGGTAAACTAAAACCACGCCTACACAAAACCGAAATACTGTTGCAGTAGACTCATATAGATTCCTGGAGACCCCACGTATGTTAGAGTCAAACTGTGCACCTCAGACTGACCTGGGGGAAATAGATGCTCAGGTCTGTCTTCCAAGGAATCACTGACTGGACTCAGACTGCAAGTCTTTTGGTTGAGCAGCCCAAACATGTTAGTCATTCGTGTTACCTAGTGACTCCCCTACAAAAGAGGATAATGAATTCATTTCCATAGCTAAGGAAGGGAAGCCCCTAAGATGTTAGCGACACACCCAGGGCAGGGCTGGAGAGCCAGGAGGGAACTGGTGACCCAATTCTTCCCTCCCTGAGTACTTTCACTCCAGCTTGACCTTTCATTGGGCCAAGGAAGTCACAAATTTTTCTCTCTCTTTCTGACACACACACACACACACACACACACACACACACACACACACACACACCTTTTTCTTCTGCTGTATCGGAAGCCAGACTTTCTTAAACATTTATCCTTTAAACCCTGTGGTAGTCAACTAATCTGCTGTCAATTTGAGGAGTTAGAGTGTAGGGATGGCGACTAGCCTGTCAATCTGGAGATAGCCAATGAAACCTCTGTGTGGGCATGGCCTTCTTCTCTAAGAATTCTGGAAAATCTGGTAATTCCTTCTTGGAGGCAGGAGACACTATATCTCTCAGCTCACTCCCTGGGGACATTACAGCTGACAAGACACATGGCAGCGTGCTGATAGACTCTGAGCCCTGGAAGCTGGAGGAGCCATGGAGAGACCCCTGCCAGCACTGAGATGCTTCTACAGCTACTGCATACACAAGACTCTGCACCCACTGGCCTGTGATTGTCCTGATGTCATTCCATGTGATTCATGAGTCTTAAGAGGACTTTTCAGATTGCTATCAGACATATGGGTTAATTCGTACTTCTGACCTTGGACTGGACTGGACTGGGCTGGGATGTTTTCTCAGTTCAATTGCTCTTGTATATAGACCTCTTTCTTATACACATAAATGTATTTATGAATTTGTTTCTCTAGTCTGCCCAGACTCATGCAAACCCCCAAACAGAAATCTTAATGTTTGAGACAGAAATGGGAACCATCTTGCTCTGAGGGTCCCAAGTCAGGAGATGCTGGAAGTGCATGGGCAGTGCGTATTCCCCTCCTGCTCTGTTTGGGCCATGCTGCCATTTTCAGAGCTCTCTCTGGTGCCCCTCGTGAGCTGGGTTTTGTGGATGCCGTAGCACAGAGGGTGAGGGGAGATGGTTGCATTAAAGGAGTGAAAGGTAGAGATGGGCATGTCCCCTGTTGTTTGAGTCTGTAGTTGGGCATCTTTGGCTCATCTCATAGCCCGCTGAATTCCGGTTGCCGTGGCGTTGCACGTACCTGTTACCCAGTGCCCTTGACGCCGACTCCCACAAACAAGCAGCAGGCGGTGTGCTTAAGGGTGAGGTGGGGAAGCAGAGCGTGCATATTTCTGTGAATCACAGAGGTGCCAGATGCAATACATTTCAAGGGAACATTTCAGTTCCGGTCACTCATGAAGGCTGTGAGATGCTCAATGTGGAATGCAGTTGGTGATGAGACCAGGAACCAGGTGGCACAAGGCAGCTACTCGTGGATCCTTCTCGGCCTGGGTCCTCTCTCAGCACCTCTGTGCCCCCCCTTCTTGCTGCCTGGGAAACTCTGTCCTCCTCGTGTCTGCATAGACTTGGCTCTGGTCTACATTCCTTATGTATGTCCTCAGGCATCACCTTTTCACAGTGGTCTTCTCAAATATTGACAATTGTGTTACCCCTTCTTTTACCCCCAACCCCCTACCTGCATTCCCACAAACCAGTTTCCATAGCGTCAATCCCCTTGAGTCTCTGAGAGTCAAACTGTGCCCCCCATTGAGCGTTCAGCTGCCATGGTCTTTCTGCATTAGCCTGCTAGGCTTGTCCTCTGAGGTTCCCTTGGGTGGATTAGAACTCTCGATCTTTCAGTTAGTAGCCACATGCTTGACTGTGTAAGCCACGTCACACTCTTATGTCTTATGTATGTGATTCCCAAGTGGTTCTGCATCTAGAAGGTGCGCCTCTTGCAGGTAGTGAATTGTGTGTGCGCGCGCGCGCGCGCGCGCGCGCGTGTGTGTGTCGCCGCCATCATCCTACACTCTGAGAAGAGTGCCTGGCACCTGTGAGAGAGACACAGCTATTATTCAAATGCATGTGTGTTCTCGAGATCCAGGATTTGTCCGAAGTAAGATGAGCAAGAGCATCCTCTCTTAGGCCGTGGAGAGAAAAAAAAATCACGTCTGTCCCACCGAGCTGCTCCTTGAATGCCCTGCTCCTTAAACTGTGTTAAGTCCGTTTGGTTCGCCTGTGGTCTTTCTTGCCTCTGACATCTTTCTAGAAGTGACTTTCTTCATCGGAAAAGGGACTGACTTCAGGGGAGCTCTTTCAGATGTAAAGCAAAGGAACCAGAGAATCTAGGTAATTGAACCTCACCAACTGTCGAAGTGTTTATACTTCTGCCAGATTGAAGCATGAGTTCAGTGTTTGCATAACCACCTGCGTAATTACGCACATTAGCATTCCAGCACGCATTTGCTGAGCCACACGCTGCAATTTTGCAATAAAAGTATTTTCATGTGTTGTGCGCTGCTGTGAAAATTGGTTCCCCACATACGTCAGGAAAACGTGTATGACTGTTTTGATTTGGAGGGAGTGGTCTTTTGGTCACTTCTTTGGGGGGCGGGGAAAGCAGGACTCTATGATGGAAATGAATGTTTTGTTTGAGTTTTTCTGCGGGAAGGTGAGTGTGGAGTTTGCTCTAAGGGTACTTCAGGAGCCCTGGTGGCACTGTGGGTAACTGCAGATTGGCATTTCAAACCCTCCAGCCACCATCTAGTAGAGGCAGACAGTACTTATTTAATTTAGGACACTTGTTAGCCATTCTTTCCCCAAGGGAAACAAGCTCAGTTGAGTTACACAAATCATACTTTTTCCATTTCTTGAATTAATTTCCATTACTCTGCCCTAAAAAAAATACTGTATTTCTTGGACCACGAGACGCACCCGACCATAAAACATACCCAGTTTTTAGAGCAGGAAAACAAGAAAAAAATTTCTGAACCAAATATTACCAGTATGCTAAAATGTTCTAGTGTACCACACCTTTGGACCAGAAGATGCACCCTTGTTTCTCCCCCACTTTGGGGGGTGGGGGAAGAAGTACATCTTCTGATCAGGCAAATAGAGTAGGTGGCTTCAGGAAGAAGGTTCGAGACCACAAGATTAAACCACTTGGGTTAAATGAACTTGGTACATCTCTCATCGGACCCATTGAACAGCCTGTCAACACCTAGTAAGCATTGAGTGACTACAGAGCTATGTCTTGGGTCCTTTCTTGATCCCAAGAGAACCCATAAGAGAAACCAATGAACACAAAGGTGGACATTCCATTTAGGGAGACAGGACAGACCGCCTTCGAGAATATCACCCTGACAGGTGATGTGATATGGTCTATCTCGAGACCGACCAGCCAGCCACCCAACAGCCATTGAGTTTTCATTCTTTTTTTTTTTTGGCATCACTGCCCTGGTGGGAGTAAGAAGCCCAGCCTTGCTCCTGGAGAGCTGCTGCTGGATTTGAACTGCCAACCCTGTGGGCTGCAGTTCTGCACATAACCACTGTGCCACCAGGGCTCAGCTTTGAGTTCATTCTCACCAATACGTGCAGCAGAGAAAAACTGCTCCCTGGGATTTCTGAGACTCCCAAGTTTTATAGGCGGAGATAGCCCTATCTTTCTCCCCTGGAGCGACTCGTGCGTTCCACCCCTTGCCTTTTCGATTAGCAGCCCAATGTGTAACCTGCTTCTCCAGCCGGACTCCTTTCCAAGAACAAAAGAGCTATCTCACAGTCTTGACCAGAAGTCCTCAAACTTTTTAAACAGGGGGCCAGTTCCCTGTCCCTCAGACTGTTGGAGGCCAGACTGTAGTTAAAAAAACAACAACAAATGAACAAATTCACTGCGGGCCTGGGATGAGTTGGTTGCTAAGCAGGACAGGCAGTGGCGGCAAAAACACCCAGAAGCTGGATAGAAGTCCTCAGTGGGCCGCATGTGGCCCGCGGGCCGTAGTTTGAGGACACCTGGTCTTGACTCTCAGCCCCCTGCTCTCCCTTTGGGGATGGTGGAAGTATCTAGTTGTAAATGCCAACAATTATGCTTTGTGCACTTTAAGGTAATAAATGGTTTCACATGGATATCACTGTCTCTTGTCTGTGAGTAAGGGCTTTTTAAATATTAAGAATTTTTTTCATCAGTAGGTTGAATTGGCCAGAAAACATTGTGTTGACCAACATGTTACATACAAATAATGACTTTTTGTAAGGCCTTCTAATGAACATGTTGAGATGCTATTGGCTGGGTTTGGATGTACCAGCGATTTTGTTGAAATTAAAGGAAAAAAAATCATGACACAGCTAGAGTACACATTCTTTGTGCTCCCATAGGGAAGCAGAAGTAAACAAGATTATCTGCATTTTGTAGGAAGCTCTCCTTAGGCTTAAAGGAGTAATTCTGGTGTCTACACAGAGACTTTGTTAAAGGCTGGCTCCGGCCTGGACCACGTTGGAGGGAAGGCTTCTGGAAGTTCCAGACGGGGAACTCAGCACGACCCAGTTTTACCCTGAGCATGGCCCCATGCCATAGACACCATTACAGCAAGGGAGGTGGCTTAGCGTCTCAGGGCTTTCTGTCAATAGAACTTGCAGTTGCAGCAGGAGCCCCTCTTCTCCCCCCCCCCCCCCCCACACACACACCACATTTGTATCACACCGCAGCTGGCAGCAGCTAGTTTCTGCTCACACCCCCACCCCTTTCCATCTGCCCACCTCTCACTGCTGCTGGGGCGAGGTGGCACATTCCCAAAGAAGCGGCTTGAGCCTCGCCCAGGCAGGGGCCCGGTGTTTAGTTCATAGTAGCTTCTTTCAGGGAGGCCAGCTTGTCCAGGCCAGGGACCCGCCCCCCCTAGGCAGGGGTGCGGGGAGGGGGGGGCACTGCTCCTCAGAAGTGCCGCAGCAGCCTCTGGGGCTGGCTTTGTGTCGACATCAGGGTGTCGATTTTCCCCTGACTTGGAAATTTTGCCGAGAAGCTGAAAGGTGCTTTCATATTAAGCAGCTGTGACTCTCCTCCTCACCAAGCCTCGCAGTCTCTCCACTCCCTTGACCTGCCGCGCCCCCTTTTCTTTTACTTAAAAAATAATAATAATTCAATTTTATTTTCTGATCTCCGCCCCAGCAGTGTCTATACAGTACAGTTCAGGGCCACGGATGATATGCTTCCTATTAGATCCCCATCCTCTGTATTTCCTGTGTATGATTATGACCAGAAAAAAATAGCCTTTGAACACCGGAGTTAGCCCATAGGCGTAATTGTGTGTCACTATTAACTCTGTGCGTATGTAATTCCAACATTTGTTCACCTGTACGATCACCAGGGCCATCGATCTTGGCACCCTTCGCCACCCTGTTTCGTCCTGCTTCCATCATCCACAGATAGAAGCGCCCTGGACCCCACGCACCAGACGCCCTTGTTTTCAAGGCGCAGCGTCTTGTTCAAAGTGGGGAGACTGTCAGTCAGAAGGAGCCTGGCAGCCCCGGCTTGGCGCTGTGCGAATGGGGCTCCTTACCTTGGACGGCCCTTCTTCCTCCCGGTGCTGCTACTTCCAGCCCTGGGTCTTTGCCACGCGGGCCGCATCCACTTGTGGCGCGGTCACCTGTCTTGCAGCGTCCCCACCTGGCTCGCCGGCGCTCCCGCTGCAAGCTGTTACAGTCAGCATAAACACAAGAGCATTACCCTCCGAGCCAAATGCCAGCTTTCTCTCCCCTTGCCAACCTCATTAGAAAACAGTGATAAAGTATGTATGCATATAATTACTGTAATTAAACGTTTCAAACCAGCTCAAGAGGGGAATCTTCTTAATGCTTTTATAAGTGTAGAGGATTCCTTTCAGAGCCGAGAACGGGGCGCTTCTGTTCAGCTCAAGACCTTCATCCCTGGGGGGGCAGGGAGGGAGCCGGTGCTGATGTTACCGACTGCGCCAAAGCTGGGTGAGAGTCGTTGGGGGGTTGGTTACACATGGGTCAGAGAGTGGAACGGATCGACCTTTCCATCCGCCTGTTTCTCGTTGAGGGTGTGCCGTCTCAGGGTGAGCTCCGTTCTCAACTCTCAAGGCATGAAAGGGTTGCTTATTAAAAAAAGAAACGTGGACAACATGTTTGCTCCCAGGAGTGGAAAAACAAAAAAGGAATAGTGTGCTTCTTGTCCCAGACAGAGGGGCCGCTCCTGACCCTGCCTTTGGGTTGGAGGATGGACGGCTCTGAGGGTTGTCTGCCTCCTGGCTGCTCCCACGGCAGGAGCACACGGAAAGGGTGCCGCCGGAGCATTGTGTATGCATTCGATAACCACTGCCCAGAGTCGATTCTGACTCACGGGCTCTTTAAGGGCAGAGTAGAACAGCTCCTCTGGATTTGAGACCCTAGGACTTCAGGGTAGTACAAAGCCTCATCTCTCGCCAGCAGACTAGCTGGTGGCTTTGAACAGCTGCCTTTGAGGTTAGTAGCCAATTAGTAAGATTTTATTAAGCACCTTTTGGATGAGTGGTAGTGTTGTGTGAGGGGGTGTGTCACCTAATCTGGTGTCCATTTGAGGATGAAGAATGTAGGGCTGAAGTCTAGCCTGTCATTCTGGAGAGAGCCAATGAGACCTCTCTGTGGGCGTGGCCTTTTGAGAATTCTGGGAAAGGTAGTCGTTCTTTCTTGGAGGTGGAGACACTGTCTCTCAGTTCACTTCCTGGGAGATTCTCGACTGACAAGGTTGGCTCCCTGTGAGACATCCCTGAGGAGAAGCCATATGGACCTCCCCTGATGGAACCAGACCTCTGAAGCTGGAAAAGCCACGGGGAGACCGTTGCCAACGCTGAGATGCTTACAACACCACATAATCCAAAGACTGTCTACCCACTGGCCTGTGATTGTCCTGTGTCTCATTGCATGTGTTTTGTGAGTCTGATGAGGACTTTATAGATTGGTATCGGGCATATGGGCTCATATCAAACTGATAGTCTTGGACTGGACTGAGTTGGGGTGCTTTCTTAATGTACAATTTCTCCTGTATATGAAACTCTTTCTTAGACACATATGAGTGTCTATGGATTTGTTTCTCGAGTCTGTCAGGACTGGGGCCTTCAAACAGTTGGTGGGAAAAATCCCATGAGCTTTGCATTCCATTTCTCCATGAATTTCTGAAGACCCTACCTGCTATAATCTAAGAAGAGTACAGTTGGTGTCAGGAGTCCTACTGGCTCAATGTTTAAGCACTTGGAGGCTAAGGAGAAGGTTGGGGGGGGGGGGGGGAGGAGCGGCTCAGTGGGAGGAGAGGCCTTGCTGGAGAGGGAAACGTTATGGGGCAGATCTACTAAGCTCTTGAAGATTGCTATGCACTGGAACCGTCCCTCTGGCTCACAACCGTAGTCACCACCTGGGTGGCAGACCAGGTTAGAATCCTATTCCGGCGACTTTCTTGTGTGGCCTCAGCACATTTAGCATTTTTATCCATTGATTTCCATATCTGTATAAAATTGACAAATGGTGGCGTTGTCCAGGACGATTTCGAGCATGAAGTGAGATGACACATACAAAATAATGGAGCACCCGTGTGCAACTGATCAACTTTCTCTAGGACACCTACTTTTGCACCCAAGGGTAGGGCTTGTTGAGGTGAGACCAAAGTGCTATGTTGAAATGCAGGAAGAAGAGAAGGCAGACGCTCGTGGTTTGCAAAAGCAGCCACCAGAGGACGGGCAACTGTTGTGAGCATGATGAGAAAGTGAACAGCAGAATGTGGAAATTGCAGCCAAATAATGTACTTATTCTTTCATAAAAACAAAGGGTTCTACCTCCCCCTCTTTTTTTTTTAAACCTTCCTGAAATTGTAGCGTACTTTGACATACAAGGAAGTCCTACTTTGCTCTTTTGGGGTCAGGATGGGTCAGGTGGTAGGAATAAGGCGGGTTCAAACTGTGGTATTGGAGCATGCCAAGAAATGTCTATACAAAGCTTTAAACACTTGTACACCCATGCAGAAGAAGAGTAATGTGCCGGCTGAAAGCAATGAAAGGCTTAAATAACGTTCCCAAGGGCTCATGTAATTTCCACCAATATGTAACAAGCCAAAGAGTGAAGCATAAGGTTCACCGAGTGACTTTGAGCCGCCCGATAGTGGGGAAGGGGCTCCAGTGTGAGCTATGAATTGGACTGTTCCCATGGCAGGATCAGGAGCCCTGGTGGCATAGGGGTGTCACTTGGTTGCTTTCAGCACCACCCATGAGCCCTTGCTTCTGTAGATTTGCTTTCAGAGGGTTACTTGGGAAACCAAACCAAAAACCCACTGCCATTGAATCAGTCTTGACTCAGAGCCACTCCATGTAGGGCTTCAGAGACTGCAACTCTTTATGGGAGGACACAGTGTCATCGTTCTCCTGCAGAGGGTGGTGGGTTTTGACCTGTCCACTCATCTCTAGGCAGATGAAGGCCTAACCCATCCTGCCTCCGGGGCTCCTGATTTTGTAGCCGCGACTCCAACAGTGGTAGCTACCCCCTCAGCTTCCGGTTCTCAGGGATGTCTGGACAGAACTGCTCATGAGAATTTAAATGAAGTCCCCACCAAGTCTTGTCTTGGATGACAAATGTTAACTTGGTAGCCATTGCCAATCATGAAGAGCATTTGGTTTTGGAATCCACTTGAATTTAAAGTATTTCTTTTGGTTCTTGGCAACCTCCTATCACCATCCTCAAAAGCTTGGCTGCCTATGACTCTGAGGGACACAACATTGCAACAACATTTCATTGTGTCTGAAGCTCCAGGAGATGATCTGTTAAGTACCCAAGATACAATTCTGGGCTGAATACTTTGTAGATATTGGCAATGCAATGATTAATAAGATCTGAAACAAACCAAATTCACTGCCATGAAATCAGTTGCAATTCATAGCAAGTCCATGGACAGGAGAGAAATGCACATTGGGATTCTGAGGCTAAATCTTTTAATAATTTTATTGGAGACTCTTATAGCTCTTATCACAATCTATACATACATCAATTGTGTCATGCACATTTGTACATATGTTGCTGTCACCATTTTCAAAGCTTTTTCTGTCTACTTGAGTCCTTGATATCAAGTAGCTCCTCTACCCCACCCTCCCTCCCTTATGGGCCTTTAATAATTTATAAACTTATAATCTTCTCAATGGCTTTGACCGGCTACTGCCTTCCTTCACCCACCGTTGTGTTGTCCCTCCCCCTAGAAAGGGGTTGTGTATAGCTCATTGTGATCAATTCCCCCTTTCCCCCCACCCCCGTCCGCTCCTGGTATCTCTTTTCTCATTGGTCCTGAGGGGCTTTATCTGTCCTGGATTCCCTGTGTTTGGAGCTCTTATCTGTAGCAGTGTGCATGCTCTGGTCTAACAAAATGTGTGAGGTAAAACTGAGGTCATGATAGGGAAGAGGAGGAAACATTAAAGAACTAGAGGAAAGTTGTATGTGTCACTGGCTTGTCTCTTCCTCGTGACCCTTCTTTCTGTAAGGGAATGTCCAGTTGTCTCCAGATGGGCTTTGGGTCACCACTCCATGCTCCTCCTACTCCCAACCCCCATACACATTGATAAGATTTTTTTGTTCTGGATCTTTGATGCCTGTCCCCATTGACACCTCATGGTTGCACAAACTGGTCTGCTTCTTCCATGTGGGTTTTGTTGCTTCTCTGGTAGATGGCCACTTGATTATCTTCAAACCTCTAAGATACCACATGTGATATCTTTGAATAGCTAGACACCATCAGTTTTTGCTTATGCACACGTTTTGTCTTTAGTAATCATATCATGGAAGGCATCACTCAGTGCTGGATTATTAGAACAAAGTGTTATTGCATTGAGGGAGTACTTGTGTTGAAGCCCAGTGTCCATCTGCTCCCTTAATACTTAACATATAAATATAAGTACATATATCTATTTCCCTATCATTATATACAAATATATTTATATATGTACATGCCTGTGTTTAGACTTCTATAAATGTCCTTTGGCTGAGGCGAAATCTTTTTGTGTGTGTGGCATCAATGCCCTGGTGGGAGTAGGAAACCCAGCCTTGCTCCTGGGGAGCAGTTGCTGGATTTGAACTGTCAACTCTATGAGCCGCAGTACCGCACAAAGAGGTGAAATCTTTTTTAAAAAGTTATTAAATTCTTTTACTGGGGGCTCTTACAGTTTTCATCACAATCCATACCTTCATTCTGTCAAACATACTTGTACATATGTTGCCATTATCATTTTCAAAGCATTTTCTTTCTATTTGAACCCTTAATATCAGCTCCTCATTTTCCCTCCTCCCCTCACAAACCCTTGATAACTTATAAATTATTGCCCCTCCCAACCCTCATAGCCCCTTGATAGATAATAAATCTTTGTTATTTGCATTTCTCATACCAGCTGTTGTTCCCCGCCGCCCCCCCATGTTTTCTATTGTTCTTCTCCCTGGAGGGGGGTGTGTGGTTATGCATCGATTGTTGTGATTGGTTCACCCTTTCCTACCTCTCCCCCTCTTCCCGTTCCCCGTTTGGTACCACTATTCCTACTCCTGTTCCTGGATTCTGTGTGTCATGCATTCCCATCCCTTTCTATACCTGTGTACATGTTCCAGTCTTGTCTGAATTGGGAAGCAGCACTGGGGTCATGGTAGTGGGGGGGGGGGTGAGGAAGCCTCAAGGAACCAGAAGAATATGGTGTGTTTCACTGATGCTTTGCTGCACCCTGCCGACTCCTCACTTCCCTGGGGCCCCTCTGTGGGGAGATTGTTCCACGGTCTACAGATGGGCTTTGGATCTCTGCTTCAGAGCCCCTCGTTCTCAGCAATGTGTTTTTGTTTTGTTATATATCTGCTGATGCCTATTACCTGGTCCCTATGACTCCTCGTGATCCTGCTGGTGGTATGCTTCTTTCATGTGGGCTTGTTTCTTCTCTGCTGATGGCAGCTTGTGTAACTTCAAGCCTTTAAGACGCCACACACTATATCCTTTAATAGTCAGGCACCATCCGTGAGGCTAAATCTTAATGACAACATATAGCCTCATCTTTCTCTTGTGGAATGGCTGATGGATTTGAACTGCTGACCTTGTGATTAGCAGCTCAGTGTATAGCCTTCTATGCCACCAAGGTACCTTAGTGTTTTTTTTTTTAAAGAATTCCTGGTCTAGGGAATGCCAAAATAGTTAATAAACTAAAGAGCTTAGCATGATGAGAGAGCTATATGTGTTGTTTACCAGGAGACTTTTTTTTTTTTTAACCAGGAGACTTTGACGTCTCCAGATGACTCAAATATTTGAGTGCTTGACTACTAGCCAAAAGTTTCGTGGTTCAAACTCACTCAGAGGTATCTTGAAAGACAAGACCTGGTGAGGATCTAAGTCTCTTTCAAAACCCCTTGGAGCAGTTGTACACTGCACCTACAGTAACATCCTACAGAAAATCAGCCTGGCAGCGGTAAATAGCAGTCACCTGGAGATGGCTGGAATTCACAGCATCCAGTTTGTGAGGCATTTCACTGCTGTTCCTGTGCTGAGTTTGGTGGGAGGAAGTGCATGCTGGCGCTCTAACAGCATTATTCTGTGAGTTTACACTTCCCAGGGCCCCTGGCAACGGAAAATGGTGAAAAAGATTCTAGCTGTTCTGTGAGATGGCAGTTATTGTGTTCTTGGAAGATCCATTCCCTGGTGGCTATGGGCAGTATGATTTTCTTGGGGCAAGGCCAGGAAGCAGCAGTAGCTATGGTGAGTTCTTTGAGGGCCTTGATCATTCATTTACACATCTCATTGGAGACAGCTTTGTCGAGCATCTACTATGGGTCATGAAGCTAGAGTTAAAAGGTAGTGGAAGTTTTCCACAAACTTTTTAAAGCCTCATACGTGTTCACATAGGTGAACAAAAGAAATAGGGCTAGCATAATTGGGGGTGGGGGCGTTGATTAGTAGTAAATCATCAAAACTGCTCACTGTTTGAAATTTCAACCAACAGCCTTTTGAAAAATGAAATGCATTCAGTAGCTATGTAAAAAGGTGTTTTTGAAATATTTTTCTGCACATGTAATTCAGGGGCTCTCATCACATGCGTTAAGATGTTTGACCATCAGCTCTGCTGATTTCCGCACCTTTCCCATCAACCATTCTGAGAAGTGCTAGGCAGTATTAGGCAGTGACCCATCCATTGCCTCTTCTTCATCTCCACTCCTGCTTGTTCCTGCTGTTGTTGCTTGCCCTCAAATTGGTTTTGACTCAGGGCACTCCTATGTACAACTGAATGAAACACTCTGCTGGTCCTGCACTGCCTCACATCTGGAATGTTTGAGGCCATTTTTGTATCCACTGTGACAGTCCATCTCAGGGAGGGACATTATCAATCACTCAAGCCTGGTGTCCCTTTCAAGTGACTGGACCTTTAGAGTTTCAACTAATATTTCAAAAGTGCAGGAGAGGAGGATGTCTTATGATCCTCACCTCGAGAGGCCTTCTGGGTGTTCTTTCTTCTGGCAGTCCATGGTCCTTAGACTGTTCACCAACACTAGAACCCCAGCGCATTGATTCTTTTGCAGTTATCCATATTTGATGACTAATTTTCCCGTCCACATTTGGTGATTGAAATTAGCGTGGTGTGGGTCGGACCCCTTTAAGTCCTCAAAGTGACCAGCATTTCTACACTTTAAAGAGGTCCTGTGCAGCTGATTTTGCCAAGTGCCATGTGTTGTTTGATTCTTTGATGGCTGCATCTGCGAGCATTGACTGTGTATTCAAGCTAGATGAAATCCTTGACCACTTCAATCATTTCTCCATTCATCATGACAGTGCCTGTTCGTCCAGTGGGGGGGGGGGGGATTTGGGCTTCCTGGACATTGATCTGCAATATGGACAGAAGACTGCAGTCCTTGACCTTCACCAGCAAGTGCTCCCAGTCCTCCTGGCGTTCAGGAAGCAAGGCTGTCATCTGAATATTGCAGGCTGTTAATAAGCCTCTCCCCAGCCCTCTTGTTGCTTTTTTTCTTTCTATACTCCAACTTCCTAGATTATTTGCTGAACATGCAGATTGAAAAAGTATGATGATGAAATTAAAAAAAAAACCCTTCATGATTCTGAACCATGCAATGTCCCCTTCCTGATATCTCTTTGGAAACTTAGGTCTCTCTATATTTGTCTATTTCTTAATCAACCATGTATGTGAGGGAAAAACAATTTTCTCATGCCTAACTTTGGCTTACAAGCTGGTTTTAGGAAGGAATAAGTTGAGTTGTAGAAATTTTATCACAGTTTTGGTCTATGCAGGGCTAATGTACAAATGGATCTCTTTTTGTGGTGTGAATTAGCTAGATTTTAATAAGCCAGCTCTGCAGTGTTTCAAAGACTGATTATTCCAGCTTGCAAATGATTCTGGGCAGCAGACACTCATTTTCTTTCTCATTAGCTCCTCAGGTAGGGAGTGTGTAGGAGTTAGAAGAGTGAAAATTTGTCCAACTTGCCGCATGACAGCAGATTTGGTAAAGAAGGTGGTGCCGGTAGTATTTAATTTTCAAAATCGGATTTCACCCTGTGTTGTTTTCCCCCAAGCTCATAGTACCTGCTTCTTCTCAAGTATGACTAAATCTGCATCTATCTGCATCTGCAGAGGGGTGCCCCTGGAGAACACCCATATACAATGAGGACAAGTAGCCCACGATTGAAGACATTTAATGATGTTGTTAATCACATTAGTTACTTGCCAGTACCGGTTTGTTACTCTGGTGTGGTATATGATAGTAAGGCTTTTATTATTTATCTGCTGTTTTGCTGTTACTTAGACTATTCTCAAACAGTTTAAAGGAACCTTGGTGGTGTAATAGGTTACATAGTGGACTGCTGTCACAAAGTCAGCAGTTTGAGCCCACCATGTCCCTTGAGGGTCTGTCCACCTCAGCTCCTATAAAGTTGGCCTGGTTGGAAACCCACAGGGGCAGTTGCTCTGATCTATCAGTGTGAGTTGTGATTGACTCATCGACAGTGAGTTTTTGAATACAGTTTATAAATACGAACTTGAACACAGAAACCCAAAGCTACACACTAAGCAAACATCCCAGCCCAGTCCAGACCGAGGTCATAAGTCCAATATGAGCTCATATGTGTGATTGCAGTCTATAAAGTCCTCTTTGGACTCATGAAGCACATGCAATGACACCAGAGCCAGTGGGTGCAGAGTCTTGTGTATCCAGTGGCGGTAGAAGCATCTCAGTGCTGGTAGAGGTCTCCTCCAGTTTCCAGAACTGGCCAGTGGGTACAGAGTCTTGTGTATCCAGTGGCGGTAGAAGCATCTCAGTGCTGGTAGGGGTCTCCTCCAGTTTCCAGAACTCAGGGTCTATCAGCATGTTGCCATGCCTCACAGGGAGTTAGCCTTGTGTCTTGTCAGTAGAGTGTCTCCAAGAAACTGAGTAGTTAGTCTTTCACCCCCAAGAGGGAAATACAGCCCGATTTCCCAGAATTCTCAAGAGAAAGCCATGCCCACACAGAGGTCTCATTGGCTATCTCCAGATTGATAGACTAGACTCCACCCCTACATTCTTAATCCTCAAATTGACACCAGATTGCATAACTGCCACAGGTTGTTATGAGAATCATATAAAATCAATATAAAGGAAACTCTTGGGTCATCTCTGGCACCTAGGAAATGCTATATAAACATTGGCCTGTCCTAGCAATTGGTTTCCAAAACTCAATCAGAGCTCACATGAAAGGAACATGCAACAGATGAAAATCATGCACACAGAAAGATACTATGAGGGGTCTTTTGAAAATTTGTGGAAAATTTTTATTGTCTCTCCATTCCATTTTTTCCATGAAATTTTTGAGGTTCCCCCACTCAAAATTATGTTACCAGCTACACATTTAATAGGCTGACTGACTCTATGTATTTCAAAGTGCTTGGGTACAAGGGAAGTTAGAAATGATAAGTCTTAGTCCTCTGTTTGAAAAATACTCATTATTAACTGTGGTCTAGGTAAATAACAGTGTGTAAACAGTGCCTTATATTTCAGCATTCACGCAAAATAATAATTTGGAAGACCATATGCCGAGACATAAAGTTCTGCAAACACGTACATAGCTCAGTCTCTCGAGCGCTGTGCCCAGCGTGCCCATTTCAAGACAAATGAAACATTCATGTAAATCGCTCTGAATTTGCTAAGTAAAGAGGGTCTTCGCTGCCTAAAAATAGAGGATTTATAGACTCTTAAATAGCAATATATATTCCGCAATCCAGCAGCTTTTCAGTCTATGATTTTTAAGAGCATCTTTTAAGTTTGAAGGCGCAGAAATTGGGATTCTTGCTTCAAGGAAATTCAACCAGGCATTCCTGAGATTCAGCCACTGGAGATATTAAACTCGATGTCGATCAGGGAGAGGTCAAAGCCCAAAGGGACCTGGGTCTTGGCTGCAGTGACTTCTCACCATCCTGCACCAGTTCTCTGTGCAAATGGTGATGCCGTTATAAAGACAAAGGAAGCCTGTGGCTTTGGGGGAAATCAATCTACGTGGGCATGGTTGGAAACTGGAATGTGATGGGAGACTCTTGGTTCCCTTTCCTAATGGGTAATGACTTTGCCTCTGGCTGTGTGTTGGCCAAGGGACTCTGCCACTTGGGCCATCCTTTGGAAGAAAGAAGAGGCAAGAACTGACTTAAGAAGAAAGTACTTCATTGCTAATGTGTGTTTGTGTGTGTGTGTGTGTGTGTGTGTGTGAGAGAGAGAGAGAGAGAGAGAGAGAGAGAGAGAGAAGAAGAAGAAGAAGAAGAAGAAGAAGAAGAAGAAGAAGAAGAAGAAGAAGACGACGACGATGACTAGGAGCAGACGGGCAAAAAGGAATAAAAGTCTTGTCTGTGGGGTCTTCTATCTACTACCGGTTGTCAATGAATATGTTCCAACCCCTGGCACCCCAGGCATTTCGGTGTAGACATGTTCCTTATGGGGCTTCTAGTGGCTGATTTTTGAGGCAGTAGACCACCAGGCCTGTCTCTCGAGATACCCCTGGGTGGACTTGAAACTCCATTCTTTGGTTTCCACCACCCAAGGACTTCCCGTGGGACTTTCTTCCAGGTGGGGCCTGCAAGCCTTATCAAACCATCTTGCAATTGTAGCCTTACCCCTAAGAGGTTGTGTCCACAGGTGTACTTGGGACTTACAGCCATTTCCACATACAAGCATGGACTCCATGACCCTGGCGGCATAGTGGGTGGCTCATTCGATGGCTAACCATAAGGTCAGCAGCTTGAAACCTCCTTTTGCTGCATGGAGGGAACACGAGACTTCCTGTACAGCTTTGGAAATTCACAGAGGCGGTTCTACTATATGTTAGCATTGATTTGATTGATGGCAGTGCGCTTGGAGTTTGGCGCACTCTCCAGTGATGTGGGATTACAAGGCCAGCGTTTCTTTTGGCTCTGTCCATTTTAGTTGAAAGAGGATCCCTGGTAGTGCATGGGATCAAGTGCTTGGCTGCTCACCTACAGGCGAATAGTTTGATCCCGCATAGACACTCCACGAGAAAGATGTGGCAGTTGCCCGCTCTGTCACGATTAACCACCCTTGAAAACCTGCAAGGACCTGCTGCTCCGTCCTTACTTGGTGGCTGGGAATGAAGGGCCAGCAGGCAGACAGTCCACTTTTCCACACCAGTGAGTGTCCCACGTGTACACATTAGCCTCATCACAAAGCGAGAACAGCCGGCCTCACACACACTGAGTGTGTTTCTGACTCATTGTGACCCTACAGGACAGGGTAGACCTGCCCCTCTGGGTTTCCAACACTGTCAGGCTTTATGGGAGTGGGAAGCCACATTGTTCTCCTAGTGAAGGCGGAAAAACAGGAGCTTCATAAGGTTTGTGGGAAAACCCCATTACCTTTTCATTCCTCTTTTCCGTGAAGTTTTGTACCCCTTTCATATGTATCTGGAAGCTTTTAGTCAGGGTTTGCCTTAACATTTTAAAGATTTGGGAGTGGGGGTGGGGGTGGGGGTAAGGGTGGGAGATAGAGGGTTGCAACTGCCTCGATCAAGAGATCAGTTCTGAAATAGGACTAGACTAGGATAGAAGGCAGGAACTGTCCTAGATCCACTATCACCATCTTCCTCAATCAGTCTTGGTCGGGTTCACTCTCGGTGCACATTTGTTATTCTGAGTCTAATTCTCCAGTGCTTTAATAATTGATGTCACTAATATATGTGAGTCTGTTTGTCTCCTGGCCTCTCATAAACCTCTGGACTCTGCATGATAATAGCATCATTTTGCAATCCTTTTAAAAGGAGTTTTTCTAGCCTTTTGAAAAAAATGGTAAGCCTATGAAAAGTCACATATTCTGTCTCTTTATTATTGTTATTTTTCTTACCCTAACCCAAACCACAACCACCCTAACCACCCTAGCCCTAACCACAACCACCTTAACCTTAACCCTTATCACCCTAGCCCTAACCTTAGCCCATGTTCTGTCTCTTAAGATTTGTGTACCTTCAAACTGGTGCCTTTCCTCTTGGTTATGTAACTGGAACACTAAACTACATCTGGCAGCCTACTGACTTCCGAAGGGCTATTCACTTAATTGAGAGGCATGGGCACCGTGCACAGAATCTTCTTATCTTTTCTCATGATTCCCCAGAGCAAGTAGCTGGTGGTCTTACTGACTGGCAGCGTGTCCCAGGTGACCCCGGGGCAGGAGGGGTGGGTAAAAGTGCTCCACAGCTGCTGACCCAAGGGTGGGAGGTTTGAGTCCCCGCAGGGATGCTTTGGAAGAAAGGTCTGGTGATTCTGTTGCTGAAACCCATGTGGATCACCTCTCCCAAGAACATGGTGAATATTCACCATACCAGCAACATACAGAACCCCAGATGTTGAAGGGAGGAAAGGGCTCCTGGGTCTTTCTATCTCAGGTTATGGGGTGGTGACTATTTAACCAGTTAGACAATAACTGCAGGAACTCTTAAGGGTTTTCTCTTTTCGGGGCTGAGTTATTCAGATATCTTCCCCCTCACATGACTTGATATGGTACCGGGCGCCTAGGTTGATGTGGAATGCCATGTGCCCCATCAACACACAGCCCCTTAGCAATCATCATGGCGTACCTGTTCGCTGTAGTAGTTACCGGTTGTGTTTGGGTGCTTATGTTTAGTAATATAATTAAAAGGAAACCTACGTAAAAGCATATTGTCATGTGTTTAGTTTGAGTACATTATCCATATGATGAATGAAAATGTCTTTAAAATATCTAAGCGCCCTAGCCACATTGCAAGAGCTCAGGAAGCCAGCAGAGCCTAGAAGCTACCCTACTGGACATTGCTGTAAGTGCTGTCGGAAAGTTCTCTACCTCAGTGCTAGAGATTTAGAACCATCTACCATTTGAAACCAAAAGGACTTGCCTTTGTCCCAAGACAGGGTTGAAAAGGCAGGAAGGGGTCTGGAAGAAAGGGGGATGGCAAGTCGAAACACAGGGAGGAGGTGGGATCCGTGATGCGAGGCTGTGGGAATTGCAGTCAGCGCCATGAAACAGCCTGCGTGTGGATTGTGGAATGGAAAACTGGTTTGGGCTGACCACTAGTCTGTTTGCCTTCCTTTATAGCGTGGCAGCTGCCCCTGAGTAGATTGAGCAGTGTTATGCTCGAGGCCACCCAGCTCGTCTGCAGAGGTAGAAGCAGATCCTAGGTCTTTGGACTTCTTGCCTGTTGACTTTGTAGTCACTCCGTTGGGCAGAGTTTGGAATAACTGATTGGAACCAAAAATCCACCCCAGACTCCCTCTCCCTCCCTGTCATCTTGCCTTTCTTCCCTCCCTCCGCCCACTCATCTTTGTGTGCCTGCTGTGTCAACACCTTTGGCACGGTGAAGAATAAGAAAGTGGTCCTCTCTACAGAGAGAGGCAGTAAGCAGTGATTTCATTTTTCCGGCAGTGGGAAGGATGCCAGAGAATCAAGTCTAATTGCTACGATGACACTTGTCGACCGTGATCCTCAGCAACTCCTTTAATCTCTTCTTGTTTTAGGGTTTCTCAAGTGGGAAATATATTTGGAATAGCTTCTTGATAGGATTGCTCTTAAGATTCAGACTTATAAGCCACAGCACACAGCACAGGAGATTTCTACAGAGATGATAGGAATCAGGTTGCTGCCTTTATTGCTGCGACAGTGCTTTTTTTCGCTGGCAGGAGGAGGTGGAGTAGCTGATCTTTTCTGCTAATATCCCTCCTGTTTTTATGCATTTGGTCCATCCTGAAAAGTTGACAGAATGGTGCATAGCATGTACCTGCAACCGTGTCAGTCCTACCTTTTCCATTTTGCTCACTAGCCAGTGTTTTTGTCCTTGTATTTACAGAGAGAGATGCATGGTAGTTATGCTCTCTGGGGAAGGGCGCCCTTCCCACCCTGGTGTTGTTCATCCTCCCTGTAGTAATAATGGTGGCCATTGCTGATAACACCTCATCTGGCCTGAAGTACTACACCATTCAATCTTCCAAACAGCCCAGAAGGCCAGGAAATGAAGGCAGCAAACCCCACCCCACCCAACCCCTGGCTGTCAAGTTGATTCTAACTCATAGCAGCACTACAGAAGGCAGTAGAACAGCCCCAAAGAGTGTCCAAGGCGGCAGTCTTCACAGGGAGCCCGGGTGGCATCATGGGTGGGCAGTCACCTAATCTGGTGTCAGTTTGAGGTTTAAGCGTTTAGGAGTGGGGTCTAGCCTGTCAATCTGCAGATTGCCAGTGAGATCTCTGTGTGGGGGCAGCCTTCTCCTGAGAGCTCTGGGAGACATGTTCATTCCTTCTGGGAGGCGGAGACACTATTGCTCTTGGTTCACTTGCTTGGAGACTTTCTACTGACAAGGCTCACTCCCTGGGAGACATGGCAGCTGACGAGACACACGGCGGCATGCTGATGGGCCATGAGCCCTGGAACCTGGAGGAGCCGCAGGGAGACCTCAGCCAGCGCTTCTACCAGGACTCTGCACCCACTGGCCTGTGATTGCCCTGGTGTCATTGCATACACTTCCTGAGTCTGAAGAGGATTTTATAGATTGCACTGGAACATATGGGCTACTATCAGATTTATGACCGTGGACTGGACTGGCATGCTTTCTCAATGTTCAATTGTTCTTGTCCTTAAAACTTTCTTCTACACATACGCATGTTTATGAATCTGTGTCTCTAGTCTACCCAGACTGACATAGTGGGCTATACTTGGGACTACGAACCACTGATTCCAGTGGTTTGAAGCCGGCAGCCACTTTCCTAAAGAAAGGTGAAGATGAAGCTTTCTAGACCCACTAAAGTTCACAATCTCAGAAACCCACCGGGGCAGTTTTACTCTGTTCGGTATGGGTCCTTTAGACTCATGACCGACGAGTCATAATCAAGCTGATGACAGTGAGCTTAGATTTTCTGTTTTGAATTTTCATACAAGCAGACTGCCATGTCTTTCTCCAACAAGGGATGCACTAGTGGGTTTGAACCAGACAGAGAGGTCAAAGGATCTGTCCAGGATTACAAAACTAGGGGTTGGCAAAATCAGAATTCTAGTAATCACTCTGGCAAAGGTTGTCCCCCCCCTCCCCAAGTCTGTAGTACTACTGAATCCTGTTTAAGTATATGAAAATGAATGTTACCAAACACCCATGACCAGTGATTGGTCTGACCGGTTATCCGGTGATGATCTATCTTATGCTGCTTCTGGCAACAACTGTTGAAAGCGTGGTCTACAAAAAGAACAGACCCATCTGTCTCAGGAGAGGTACAGCTGGCATATGCGTTATGCATAAGAATGATGAGATTGACATTCTCACGTGTGTGGGCCATATTATACGGAGAGACCAGTCCTTGGAGAAGGACATCATCCTTGGGAAATGAGAAGGACAGTGAAAAAGAGGAAGACCCCCCAGTAAGGTGAATTGATACAGTAACTGCCACTAAGGGCTGAAACATCACAAGAAGCACTTGTAAGGTGGGCAGTAGCTTGTTCTTTTGTACAGTGTCCCTATGGGTCCGAGCCAACTCAATGGCTACTAACAGCATCAACGTGCCGCGCGCCGGCTCTATTCAGAGGATGGCATTGTGGCCTGTGCCCCCAGGGAGTCGCCACAAGGTAGAACAGTAACTCCTTGGAAGCAGATTGCCGGGCCTTCTTTCCAAAGTGTCTCTGAGTGGGTTTGAACCACAAGCCTTTGCTGTTAGAAGTCAACCGTGTAACCATGTGTGCCACCCAGGGACTCCTGCCTACATAGGGAGTACTGGATTAAGTAGCGCTGTCACGGCAGGTTACTGTAGGTGATGGTTGTACACAGAGATTGGAGGGAATGGAAAACAACCCCTGCTCTCCCCTTAGACCTGTGGACCATGCTCTTCTCTGCTGTGGTGTTTTCCTGGGTGAATTTCCTGACTGGGGACCTGGTGACTCCATATGCACAAATTCACTGCTTTGCCCTCCTTCTAGAATCTTCCCCTCACCGAGCTCTTTCCTTGACCAGGGTAACTCTCAAGCTTTTCCTTAATTGAGATGCTTCCCCACCAAGACGTGTGGACCCCGGAGTAACTGAGCAGATTTATTTTGACAGCATTGCCTGGGGAGGTCCTGCTTCATTTCTTTGCATGAAAAATTTGAAAAATGTTGAGCTTTTCAAGAAGCCTGTCTACACCATCATTTTATGCCATAATATTATGAAACATGCATACGAACAACAACAAGGTGTACACACACACACACACACACACAGCAGAATTCTAGCATTCTACAGTCCAAACTGGGTCACAGAATTAAGGCACAGAGAGAAGTCTTTGACACCAGACTTTGTGATCCGAAAGGCCACAGAGCTGAAAGCATTCTGGGGGAAAAAATCATAAATGATTCTGAGAAGACATCGTGGGCTAATCTCGAATGCTGTTTCGCTAGCTCAAGCCTGGATTTTTGGCCCCTGTTTCCTTTTAACTGCGTTTCCTGCCCAGGAGTTCATCCTAAAACCTGAAGGAATAGAATCAAGTCTCAAGTGTCCTTGAGAGGCTCTTGAGTGAGCGTGTGCAGAGACAAGGAAATGTACCTGAGAGGCTGAGTGGCTCTTCAATGGGACACAACATTGAATAGATAGTTAGCAGCATAATCAAGGTGACTCCTATCTCATAACTGCCACTGTGCTTCCTGCTTTCTCCACTACATGGCTGCCCTGGGTCTAGGCCCTTTTGTCCTAATTATATGGAATTTTCATGTAAATACCGAGCTGAGGAAGGCTTCCTTTACTAGGTGATCACTGAATGTGCTCTTTCAGAGGAGGTTATAGAACAAGATGAAGATGATCTTGACACAGTCCTGTCCTCAAGAGATAGAAGAGTCCAGAAAAAGCATCACTGTTAAGTGCTTGTTGAGAATTGAGATTGCTGAAAGTTTCTGGTGTCTTTGAGGTACGATTCCTGCCATCCAGGAAAGAGACTATGGTTTGATTCCTGGCCAGGGCTACTTGCACATGCAGTGACTCGACCATCTATTTGTGGAGGCCTGCATGTCACTGTGTTGCTACACAGGATTGTAAACCCCCAACGATCACATTATTTCCGTTGCTACTTTATCACTGCCATTATGAATGGGGCAACCTCTGTGAAAGGGTCGCAACCCACAGGTTGAGAACCTCTGTACTAGACTGCAATGATAAAGAAAGGTCTTGGTACCAACATCCAAGTCAGTCCAGCAACACCCTGTGGTTTGATGCTGATTGGATCTTGGGGACGATGTCCACCTGACAATGTTTTGTTCTGTTGTGCATGAGGCTACCTGGAGTCGGAGGGATGTGGCGGCCACTAACAGGAATAGCAACGTTCTCTCTGGCTGCTACTTCTTTTTTCTCCCAGTTCTTTCGTACCTCCTGTGGCAGTCACTAATCTGGTGTCAATTTAAGGATGAAGAGTGTCGGGGTGGAGTCTATGCTGTCAATCTGGAGATAGCCAATGAGACCTCAGTGTGGGTGTGGCCTTCTGAGAATTCTGGGAAATCTGGCTGTATTTTTCTCTTGGAGGTAAGTGACTCACAACTCAGTCCTTTGGAGATGCACTACTGACAAGACACAAGGCTGACTCCCTGTGAGACATCCCAGAGGAGAAGCCACATGGATCTACCCTGATGTAGCCATGGGTGCTGGAGCAGCTGTGTGGAGACTTCTGCCAGCGCTGAAATGCTTACAATGCCGATGGATCCATTGATTTTTGACTTACTGGCTTGTGATTGTCCTGCATTTGACGTCATTGCACGTGCCTTGTGAATCTGAAGAAGACTTTATAGACTGGTATCAGACATATGGACTAATATCAGACTTATGGACTTGATCTGGACTGGGTTGGGATATTTTCTTAATGTACAATTGCTCTTGTATATAATCCTCTCCCTTCTATACATATGAGTATCTGTGGATTTGTTTCTTTAGTCTACCCAGACTAAAACACCTCCACA